>JAQFZU010000526.1:0-23928 GCA_034696185.1 Henia vesuviana | reverse complement strand
GTGCAGAGTAACAAATCTCCTTTATCAGTGGAAGCGAGGATGGGAAAGGGGACCTATCAAGGGCTCAGCTGCAAATAGGCCTAAGTTGACAATATAAATTTGTCAGTCAACTCGGACATTGCATAGCTGTTGGGCGTATCGTCGGCTGTGAGATCGAAAATCTGTTTAGGTAATGGCTGAAAGTAAGAATAAAAAAGAAAGTATAAATATTAAATGAAACAAAGAGTAAAAGTGTGTAACTTGACAAAATGTTTGCATTTGATTAATTTCTAATATTTCTAAAGTAATGAATAGTTTATCTTCTCGTTTTAGGTGCCCATTGAGAAAAAAGTACATTAGAGCACAAAATATTATTTGCGTTCCGTGTTCTTTTCACTAAGAAAAAAAGAAATAAAACAAAATTAAAAAATGTTAACAAAACTACCCAAATCAACAAAAGTAATTACTTTTAATGTTTAGTTACATTGGTACGAAAAGTACATAAAACCGATTAAACAGTGCAGCAAGAGAAGAATCACGGAGTGGAAAAAATTTAAACCTACAAAAAAAAACATGAAATTAATTAAAATAGTTAGCAAAAAAATTATTTATCAAAATTAAAGCATTTAATTCCTATTACACCCATCGTTCCTAAGAAAAAGTAGCAGTTTTTGCAATGACACATACCAAAGTGGTTCGCATCATTTAGCCTGGTTACAAACATGTCATGGCAAAATACTTGCACAATCTCCAACAAAAGCGTGCATCAAGAATCGTTTCGACAATTTGCTTACAGGCTTACAAATTAGTTTACCCACTTGGCAAGTTGATGTTTATTAATTGTCGTAAAAGCAAATCGTGTAAAATAGCAAACATGAGAAAAATAAAGATACATCTGTTGAATAATTTAAATATCTAAGAATTTCTGGACCTCAGGTAAATATGAATAGTATTGAAATCTTCTCCCTAACAGAAATATGTCTATTACTTCTATCAAATGTGCTCCTGCTGTTAACAAACCAAAATGTTCTAAAAACAAAGACTTACTAACCGTAACAATTACAGATATAGTTATGGTTGGTGCATAATTTCTCAGCAGGTAAATTTAAAGAGAAATATAATTTAGGAGTCAATAATTAATCACTGGCATAAATAGATCTATTTTGGCTTGCAAAAAACGAAAATTATATTCCGCTTCCACTTTTTATTGCCATTGTAATTTGTATAAATATTCGTTTCACGTGTATTTTCATTCACGGCTAATTATAAGACGAAATTATTCAATTAGCCTGACCCTGGAGACATCACTAAAGACAGAAATTTGAGATTCGGTTTTAATTAAAAGTTTAAATCTGTCAACACGATGCAAAATCATTGTTCATATATTGTGAATGCTGTCTAATGCCATAGAAAATAAATCCAAGTTAGTTAAAAATAAACACGTGAATGTGATTTACTTTTAACTATCATTTTCTAGATTGCCTCGTTTTAAATCTTAATTACCATACTTGGCCAATTCGACAATTATAAATTCGTATGAGAATTAATTTTGAATGGAAAATTAGGCCTTGATAATTTGTGATCCTCTTGATTTGTTGAACCATCACCACAATGCAGCCTTGCTATTGCATCTGTATATACTTTGTTATTCTAATGAAATAGGCATTTCAAGTATTCAGTAGTTTTTTTGTTATTTGCCATTCTTCTTTTAATATTATTTTGTTTAATTGATATAATAATGCATAATAATTAAAGCAAACGTATTTGATAATGAATTTAACTCATTTTTTAGCCTTTAAGTATCAGACCACACATAAAGTAGACGCCATTAGATTATTTCCACTTCCAGTGATACATAATTGGATTTTTTATTTTGAATTTTTCTTGCGTAAAATTTTTCGCGATTTGAAAGTTCACATTTAATTGTTGCATTTGGTTTGGAATTTATAAAACCTTTTATTTTATTATTACTAATTTTCTGGATTTATAAAACGTTTTATTTTATTATTGCTAATTTTCTGGATTTTTTTAAAATCTACTTTTGACTATTAACCTTTGAAACCAGCTTTTTAAGATTAGTATTAAAAAATATTTGAGAAATAATTACCGTGATTATCCTTTCGTTTTGGTCCATCATTCAGCTTATTCATATTTAAGTCTTTCCGTATTTCATTTTATTTCTTTTTGTTTCTGATAGACACAGAGTTGATCGAGTAGAAACAACATTCACAAGCGAAGATGGGTGACCGTTGATATTCGACAATTTTCTTTCTAAAAAATAAATAAAATGTGCTTAATTACTTGAATCATTTTCAATTTCTCGTATTAACAACTCCGGCGTTTCATAACCATAAAAAATCTTCATATAAGAAATGCTCGAGGAAATTAAATCAAATAAAAAAATACATAAATTTAAAAAATATAAAATATTCCGTTTCATTTAAAAGTTTTGTTATAAAACTAACATCACGGATAATATAAACTAAGATTTTATTTTATACATCCGTGCTAACGAGTATTATTTACCTTTTACCTAAAAAAAAAAAAATAAATAAATGCAGCAAAAAAAAATACATCGGTAAAATTTATGAAATGCGATAACAAACAAAAAAAAATTCCTATTTCATTATTTTAAATTAAAGCTAAACTATCGTATGTATTAATTAGTTCTACCTAATAAAAAGTGTAGTAAATATATCTCTCAACGTGACGAATAAGATGCGCGACGTGCTTCTTCATCACTTTATGCCGAAATAAGCCGTCGAGGCCTCTGATTGGCTGTTGCCTTTTCGCGGTTTTTTTAACCAATGAGGTGCTTCGTTTTATCGAATGAGTAAAATGTCATTCTCGTTGTTTGAAAAATGGTTAATTGAAAAATAATTTGTTTTTAAAAGTGGAAATTTATATTTTAAAATAAAAATTTGCATTTGAAAATTTGTATCCATATAAAAATTATTTAATATGACAGAATGTATTATGATGGAAATTTTGTATTATTTTAACTTCCCATGATTAGATGGAGAGTTGACTTTATATTCCCATTACGATTGGGGTCTCGCCATAATAAATCAATAAACTTCATATTTATATTTGAAATTTTTTTAGTTCATTTTTACCGAGAGGTCTAGGGCAGAAAATGCTCTCGACAAAATAGTTCCATTACTTCTATTCCAGTTTTTATAGGAATTAAAATATTTTAGAACTTCAATCATCGACAGCTATAAAATAAATAGAAAATTAAAATAACATTAATTAATAAAAAGCCATTAAATAATTGTATTACTTCAAACAATTATTATTATTTTTCAATATGAACTTTCACTTTTTCCATTTTATATAATTCAACCGCAAAACAAATTTTTTACATTATTTATCCGATATACAAAATCGATAAATGTTTATGCTTTAAAAATTTTTAGTTTTTTTAAAATTTAAATCAAATTCTAAAAGATTAAAAATTTCATTTGTTATAATCAAAATGAGAAAAAATAATATTTTGCCTGGTATTAACTTTTTCTTCGTAATAATAGTAATGTTTGAAATGATAATACAATGACGAGATGGTTAAATTTACATCCTAAAGATCATCAGTCCTGCATATGCATTTCAGATTTCGTTTTTGTGGTAATGATGGTGTTTGGTGCGTGTGTTTTTCTCAAAGACTGTGGCGACATCCAGTAGATTAAAAACATAACTATTTTTCTAAAAATATATATTGGCAATACATAATTTTTCAAAAGTACAATAATTTTTTGTATGCAGCTAACAGTAATAGTCCATCTTGTTCAACATTATCGAGTGAATGGTCAAAGTTCCAAGTAATTTATAAAGTTGAATTTAACAGTTTTTCCGCTTTACTTTTATTATATAACAGTCGACGACAATATGAGGATTGTAAATGCATTTTGAAAGAACAATTCAAAATCGCATATCTGACAGCTAATGTGGATTGGAAAGAAATGTCATACTATGCTGATTGATTTTAATATAAAATTAAGGTATAAAATTACTATGATAAATGTAGTTGAGTAAATGCAAGTTCGATTATTAAGATAGCTGAAACACAAAACTTGAAATTCGTGCCAAAAAGTAACCAAATACACTTGCTACATGATTTAATAAATATTTAATGAACTTTTCAAAATTTAATGCTGTTACAATAAATTTTCACACTTTTGCAATATTTTTTATAGAACTTTCCAAAAGTTTAAAGTCACTCATCAACTTCTATTTGAATGTGAGAGAAAAACTAAAAGCAGTCAAACTGTGTAGCAAATATTCTAAAGTTAATAAATGAAGACAATTTCGTTTTGTTGAATAATTAATTTAAATTTAACGCGGTAGTTAGCTCGATCGTTTCTAATGTGGGCCTGGTTTCTGCTATTCGGCTAAACACTAATGCTAAGAATGAAAAAAATTATTTTAGAAACGCTAAATTATAAAACCCAAAAAAAAATCAAACTGTAATTCATTTAATTTTTTAATTTACGTGCAACTTACATTTGTAAAAATGAATTCTACTAAGTATTAACAAACTAACACAATATTTTTACATGATATATTTATTTGTATATGTATATATGTCACATATCAAATTATTTCTTACAAATATCATTCGTTTTTTACATCATCAAAATACTTTAACTCTCATCCCTGCATTCACAATACCAAATTTTAATTTAAAATTTATACTTATATTCTAAAAAGCTATACTTCTTTTACATGATATGTGCAAGCGAGTTTGAAATTAAAACTTTCAAATGTACAGGTCTCTTTTTTAAAAAATAAAAATACTCGTTACAATGTTGCTTTATAAATCTCTTTTAATCCAGCAGTGAGTAGCGATTCACACGAATGAAGAAATATCAAAGGTTGCCGCTCAATAATATGCTAATTGTCCTCGTAAATTAAAAATGGTTGAGGTTGATTTTTGGGTACAAATAAATAGTCAAGTTATAAATACACTTCTTTGTAATCTTCATTTGTCTTTGGAAGCGGACCGTTTTGCATTATTTACACTTGAGGATCGGAGGACGGACTACTAAAAAACCCATCTGGAATAAGCAATAGTAAAAATTTGATAGAAAAATTTCCTGTCTTAAATTACCAATTCCTTTAGCAGCTCGCTCGCCCCAAGTCTTTTTATTTTCAGCTAAGCAATCCTGCCATGGCTTTTTCACGTCTGTTTTAATCTTCGGTAAACCTCTCGGAGATCCAGGCAAACTTCCATCGGATTTAGTCGACGATACACTACAGACCGAATCTTGCGAACTCACGCTCACCGTCGTACGTTGTCTATCGACTAGCGATTGCGATTTTGCTGTTTCATGCAATAATTTTTTTTTATTTGTAATCAATACTTAGCAAAGTTAAAAGTCACCTAAAACGGGAACATCAGCAAAGGTTTCCTCGGTTATCGGTTCGTCAGCATTTCTTGGAGGTTGCATAGTTGCCATCACCCGTTCCAACATATCGGAACAAACTTGCATACTTGGGTCAACGATAAAGTCTATAAAGCCTTAAAATAAAAATAAAAATTTTAAAAAGTCATATTTTTCATGCAATTTACTATTTACCTATTTGTGATTGGGCTACGTGAGTATTATTTCTATCGCAAAGAGGTGAATATGCCAATCCCAACTCCTTTTCTTTATCTCCCTTATAAATACAAGTAAAGATAAAGCGATTAAAATTAATTACAAAGTAATTAATTTTGTAATTAATTACCTGCTGAAAAAATTCCTCGAGTAGAATTTTGGTCCATTGAAAATGTAACGCCCATTTTTTACCTGGATGACTTATATCACAACAATGAAGAACTAAAGACAATGCTTTCGATTTATCTACACTGAAACGCAGTACAATAAAAATTCAGTTGTAAATGAAAAAGATTTTTTTTTCTTTTTGTGAATAAAAACCTGAATTCGGGAAGTATTAACATATTTTTCATAATTTTTAGCTGTTGAAAATGCGATGACATATCGGTTGCGAGAACCATATCAATAACCAATGTCCGAAATTCCCTATATTCTTCTCTTGATAAGTTAGCTACGATATTATTCTCGTCTTCCTTTAGCAACCTGAAGGTTGCACTAATGTGATGATTTTCTAATACTGCCCTGTCATTGTATAAAAGTGCTATATCAGACCTAAAATTTAAGCAAATTATTTAAAAACAATTTAATTCCAATATGAACAAATATACCCTGAATTAACGTGAAAATTATTTGTGGTTCCTGTATGTTCAAAATCATGAGTAACAGCTGCAATGAGAGTTGCAAAAATCTCCAAATCGGTGAGCCAATGCTGTAATAACAAATCTAATTAAAATAATTGCATTTTTATAAATACTAATTATAAAAGTTACCATTAACCCTGTTTGACAGAGCATATAATGGACGGTCTGAGTGACATCAGCAGCATGAATATTGTTATGATAAGGATTTTTATGTTTACAATACCCTGATTCAAGCGCCCCTAAGAAATTCTCGAGAGTAGTTGGCGATATCTGAAAAAATTACAAACTATTATCAATTTATTTCAATTTCGTGAACATTACCTTAAATTTATTAATAATTCCATAACGATTCAACAAGTCATACCCGATATACCTAATAGGTTGATTATTAGACGCGCTACTCAGTGCAAACACGTCGAACGACCAATCGTCAATATTCTAAAATAATAATAAAAATTTAAAATAAATTTAAAATTCCAACTTACACATACTTTCAACAGAGCCATCACTTTGACTGGAAATTGTAAACTGGCCGAACTTGACATTCGTCGATATATCCTTTCGACAAAAATCCCGGCACGTATTACATGAGCTACCGAACGAAAGCTCGGTTTTTCATCCGTTTTTCTCCTATGTCCACTCAATTGTCTGGTGAAAGTCGATGCGAGCCACTCACGCACTTCAGGAGGCACCGCATCAGGCTGAACCTCTGATAAATCATCTTCATCTTCCGTTAAGCGCCTATAAAATAACTCACATTTTAAAAGATATCCCACTTTATTTTTAAATGGAAAATTTAAACAGCAAAAGTTACGAAAAAGGTGCAAAAAGGTGCAGTAAAAACTGTAGAAAAAAATCTAAAGAGAAAAATTGAAGAGAAAAGTGTGCGATGTGTTAAAAACGATTTTTTTTTTTTAATTAAAAAGAAAAAAAAATTTGCACCTTAAAAAATTATTTAAAAATAGGGTTAATGGGGACAAACAGAGGGTAAATTGAATTGAAGAAATGAAATTGTTTCCATGCACCTGGCCTGCTTCGGGTTCCATCTTTTCGAGCAGGGAGGCACAAGTTTTCTCGGCTTGAAAATAGGCAAAGGAACTGGTGTCGCAGAGCCCAGGCTTAAATCCTCGTCAGAAGTGGCATCCCTATAAAAATGGCGGGTAGGGGACAATAATTCCATTTTTTATCAATTTTTTAAAAATTCATTTTCATTATTATTATTATTTATCCGCCATAAAGGACACAACGTATACGGGGGAAGGCCTAACTATTAAAACGATATAAATAAATGATAAACAAAATTTTTATAAAAAATCATTTAAATGCGAGCAGTGAAAAACGTTTTCATGCAAAAAAGCTTAGAAAAATTCGTGCAATACTTTAAATTAAACTTTTGATATCTTTAATACCGATTTTCAATTAAAATTTGTAATTATTTTACCTCGTTTCGTCGATATAAACCGCGTCAAGCACTTGAATCGCATATTGAAGATTTTTTTGTAGGACTTCGATCGGGACTTTGCCTCCTTGAAGTTGGCGTAAAATGCAACGTAATCTGCAATTCCACGAGTTGTGTAAATATCAAAGCGAAAGAAAAAGGAAAAGAAATGATTAAAATAAAAGAATTGGATTGAGAGAAAAAAAAATTTAATTTATATACCTGACTGAAGCTTTATCACACGCTTCGGGGCTATCGACTAAAGGCAAATTGTCTGATGTAAGATCCATTTGATCGAGTTCAGCATCGTCAACGCTACTTTGTAATTTGCTTGACCTCGTGAGAGCTGTTTTGCGAAGTGCGGAACTTCTGACGATGGTAAGGCCACTCTGTTCTGTAAATAAAATATTTTTAGATAGTATTTTAACAATAATGTCAAGTATTATAGATTTTAGTTCAAATTCAAGAAATCGAAATGCAATTAGAATTCAAGAGATTTAATTTTTCAATGCATTTGACATTTTCGTTCTAACTTTATTAAATATCCAAATATCAAAACAATTGTTATTATTCGTGGAAATTTCATAATTAAATCACAGATTCAATGTGCAATGTCACGTAATTAGATAGATCGATAAAAGTAATTCTAATCGATTTATTAAAAAATTGCTCGAATCTGTAACTTTTAAAAGAAGATAATGAATGATTAGTTATAATTGTACTTGATAACTGCCCATTTCTAGATGCAGATTTGCTTCTAAGTGTGGTTCCCAACTCACTATCATCTTTCGAACTCTTCTTTTCTGCCACTACACATCGCAAAGAAAAATATAAAATAAACAAACGATTTTTTTTTATCATAAACGCATTTTTTAAAACACAAAATCAAATTTACAAAATCACAAACATGAGACCAGTGACCCAACAAGCGGAAAAGAAAATGCGATGCACCAAATCCAAAGCAAACACAAAAAACACGTTTTTCATTTCCTCAACGAAATCAAGTCGAATTCAAAGTAACATCAGTTCGGATGACACGTATTCACTTTAAATTGAATGAAATTCGAACCGAAAAATTCAAAATTGTTTAGTTCTGTTAACCGTAAAAGAAATCCCAATATTTTCTATTCATTAAGTAATTTATTATTATTTCTTTGAATCGAAATTAATAGTATTACGAACTTCCTTATCTAAAAAAAAAAAAAAAAAAAAAAAAAAAAAACCATTAAGAAATTAAAACCAAAAATATCAACCAACTCGATCTATTTAACGACTTTATCCACAGAGTCAATAATAAAAAAAAATTTTTAAAATGGAAAATTCTCTCAGCTAAATTCAATTACAAACAGAAATTCATTAATTATTAGATTCGTTCAAAGAATACGATGCACAGAGAGGTTTGTTTGTGTGGAATGATGGAAACGTGTATGGCACTCTTTATGCTCTCGTTGCCAAGGTCACGGTGTAACTTAACCCAGCGTGTGTTTTCAATTTGTACACTCGCTTAAATTAACATTTATCCTAAAAATGTTAGAAAATTCGAAGAAAAATTAACTCCAACTTAATAATTTGGTTTGAATGTAGCTTCAATTGGCATTTATCATTTTAAAATTCTAAGGATTTATATTTATATTTTTAAATGCAAAATATCGCATTTGAGGAATTTATTTACATCCCTCATTTCTATGGTTGCACATAAATCCTACTTAACATTTTTAGTATTCAAAATGCAAAACATGGAATTAAATTTTTTTTAAAAATGTAAAAAAAAAAATTTAGAATAGACAACCACTCAACAAAAGATGTAATCGAATCGAAAAAAATAAGAAAAATTTTCCCGAATTGCAAATATCCAGAAAACTCAAACTATATTAAAGGTCAACGGGTACTTCACCACACAATCCGATTCAATGTTTACTACACGCATCATAAAACTCGTGTTTGCTTTGAAATCATGACATTTATTTTAAAAATAAATTAAGAAAATACGAAGGTTAACCCAAAATAATTATATAATAAAATTTTAAACGATATGAAGCCATTTAGTATATTAAAAGTCGTTTTTCCATCACATCTCAGCCATTCCCCCAACAACAGATGCAACTAACGTCACAAACTTAATCGAGTTGGTGAACCATTTTTCCATATTCCAAGATTTTATCTTCGAACACGTTGACAATAGGTGGGGCAGTAGAGAAATTTATTAAATCTAAGCTGCCAATCCATCAATAAGTGGCTTATATGGCCTTTGTAAGAATATAAAGAGATTTTTCGTGCGTAGAATGGATGAAGGTTTGGGGCGCCTTGTTGGGTGTGCTATTCGAGTTGCAATTTTTCATTATTTTAGGCGATTATTTATCCACCCAATGATATTATTCAGACTGTGACAGTGATATTAATATTTAATGTGTATGTGTTAGCAGGAATGAAATTTCGTTATAGTGAGAGGTGCGGTTAATGTGCCGTAAATTAATTTTAGAGTTTTGTAATTGGTTTTCACTATAATTCTGAAATATAATTAAGAAAAAAAAAGTGATTTTTTTATTAAATTTTGTGGATGTTTGTGAAAAGAAAAAATAAAAATAATAAAATTCATGAATTGAGTTTAGGCAAAACAACATTAATAAATTTTTCATTTTGAAATTAGTTACGGCAGTTTCATAATTAAGATGTATTTAAATTGTTGTTAAAATTGCAAATTTTCTAGTGTGAAATAATAAAGTTATCGTTGAGTCAATAGCGATTTCGAAATCGGTTATTTTGTAATCCATTCGTAGCAACGAGTGCGGATTTACTTTTCAACAAAAACAAATTCAAATTAGTGAAAATAGAAAAATTCACTTTCCAACTTTATAAAAAAAAAAGTTGCAAAATTACGAAAATTTCAACAAGATTTTATCTTATCACCGATAAAAAACAAAAATCACAAGTAAAAACAAACAAAAAAATTGTTTATTTAATGATAAGAACTTGGATGAAGACGATTGTAAAAGATAGAACTAAAAATCGATTTTTTTTTTTTTTAAATAAAAATAATTTAATTTATTTATTTGGAAATGGAAATAAAAAAAATCGATGTACTTTTCTCCAATATCAACAATCGAGTCGGAATTAGAAAAACTGTTTTTAAAGACTTTGGAAAAAAAACTTTTACCAGACCCCAATTCCCAGGAGATGTTTAAATCACTCGAATGACGTCATAGAAGCTGTTTCAGTTCAACTCGAGACTAATTATTGTGTTATTGGCAAGATGGTGGCACTGTTGTAACATAAATCAAAATTAATGGCAATTCACCTGACACTGACAGTAGCCAACAATACGAATATAAGAAATATAATAACAAAGAAAAAATAATAATTATTTCTAATCTATAAATAAATATAATTAAGCCATTATGTTACGATATTAACACCGATGTGCGAATCTATAAAAATCCTACACAACAACATAAACAATTTTTACTAGAAGTCGTAAAAACTTTTATATAATATAAATTTTCTATTTTTTCTTCTAATATTAGAAAAATGGCGTAGAATATTAGCAATAAAAGAGGAGTGTAATTTATGTGAAATTGGTGATAAAAGGTTTCCTGGATTGTTTATCTCTTTGGTTATAATGAAAAACTGAAAAATTAATTTCACAATGAATGAATTCTGTTGCGTCATTTTTCAGGGTTAAAATCCAGTTTTAGATATGTGGAAATAGGGATTATAGATTAGATAGAAAATTGAAATTTGAAGGAAATGACGAGCAATTGCGATCCAGAAAATGTCGATCTTCCAAATGACCCGGAAATGCCACATTGGCGCGCCCCAAATTGTACGGTTCGCCACAATTCGTAGCCTTTGCCAAATGCGTGGTAAAATGCGTTACCAATTTGTTCGCACAAATGAAATTATGTGATCCAAATTATTTCAGGTATCCAATTAAATTGTCAGCACCATTTTAAGGCGTTTTGAAATACGCGAGTATGCCGGAAATGCTATTTAATGACTCTCAAACCAGTTAGTTTAAAATATCATAAAAAATTGCTCGATTAAAGACTAAAAGAAGCAAAATATAAAATTTCACGAGAATCGATGACGTCAATTGCAATTGGCTGTGATCATTTCCAATAATAATCATTAAAGTTGAACAACAAATTACGTAATTGAAAGTAGAAATTATTTTATTTTATATTAAAAAAAAAAAATCTTTTCATTAAGTTCAAGAAACTCAATTTTACTATTTAGTACTCTTATCGTAGTAAAGTGTCAATTGTTTTCGCAAGAAAATGATATAGATGAGTTTTATCAACGCCTTTCGTATGTTATCTCAATTAGTACTCGTGACCTGTTTGGTTTTAGTTGAATTAAGCCTCCTAAAACCTTCTACAAATGTAATCGGTGAACTGAAAAATGCTGAGTAAACAAAATTGGTTTTTGAATCTCTCGAAATTATTATAATTCAATATGACAAAATCAATAAAATATTTTAACTCGTAAATCCAGTTAAATCAAAGCGAGTTTCAACTGAAAACTGCAATCTCTTTCAAGACTTTCTAAACGTCTATTAAAATTAAGCGCTATAGGTTTTGCGAGCAGCGAGTCAAACGTAATTTTACTTAACAATAAAATTTTTTAAAATATCGATTATTAAATTCAATTATTATGCGGTATTAAAAAACTTTTTCCAGACTCGCCTGTCGAGTATTATTTGACAGGTTTGGGTGGGATCGAGACATTATGTTGACATATATTTTAGCTTAAAAACATTTTTTCATGTTTACCGATATTGTTACGTTAATTAATTAACGATTTTACTTTAGATTTTTTCTTGATGCGATTTCTTTCAAAATATATCTTTTTACGGCTCTCAAAGGACTTTAGTCTTGTCTATGCTTGTTTTGTTTTTTTTACATCTTTTAACATTTCGTATATATTTTTCTCTGACATTTACACTCGTTATATTTTCCAGACAACGGCATACATTGGCTTTTATATTTAAGAGACATCCTAAATCTTTTTTTAAATATATAATTCGCAAAAGTGGTTCTCCAACTAGAATTATTTAGCCCTTTAAAATGTCATGATAAAATAAATTTATCTCATAAATCTTTTAAACTATAACAAAAAAGAAAAAAATTATTTTTACCATTTGATTTAAAGAATTACGCATTTAATTACGCACATTAAAATTGCTTTAACATCGACCTTAAAACTACTAACCCAGTCGCCAGTAAATTCAAGAAATCCTTTCCAGCCACCACGAACTGCAAGTGACACGTGTAAAATTAAAAGCGAATCGAAACATGGAAAAGCTCTCAATCTGTTGTACTTTACTTTAAACCGCACCAAATCAAACAAAAAACTGACATAGATAATATGATGCAATCAAATTCTAAATTAACCAAGAACAAAAATTAAAAAATAATGTTAAAATAATAATAATTATTTTCCAGACGTCTCGCAACCATATGGCCTATCCGATGAAAAACATAAATATCAAAATACAAAAAAAAAATTTAAACATCTAATGAAAAAAAAAGGTAAGTTTCATTAACGCAAGAAATTAATCACTAGTCATGTGCCATCTCAGCTCACTGCTCTAATTTGTTTACTCAAGGAACAAATAACAAATCAAATTGCAATTGACACGTTGAAAACATAAACATCACTCGAACTAAATAGTCTAATATCGCCAAAAGACAATAAAAGAAGTAATAAAATATCAATATAGACGCTCGATCGATTATCGGGTTAGAGTGATAGAAGGGGAGACCAAGGGACGAACTCCGAATAACGATGTTGAAAGGGGGGACCAAGGGATGCGACTACCAATACTTGTGTTAGAAAAAAGGACCAACAGATTTTAAATTTCTCATGCTCAGATACTGAACTCAAAATTGCCAGTTTGTCTTAGGATTTCGAAGGGTAAGTAAAATTAACATCACCTATGACATATGAGTATCCGTCTAATTTTAAGATGCACTTCTGCTTGCCCGTGACATTTGGTGCGGCCGTGCGTTGCCTCGCCCCTCGAGGTTCGGGGCGAATTGCGGGTAACGATGAACTTTTATGCAAATCCCTAGTCATCGCCGGTCTACGAGGAGTTGTCGCCATCGCTTGAACTCATCACATTAAAATTTATCATTTGTTTACATCCTTGGCGGCCATTTTAAATTTTTTTCCTCGTCGTTCTTCGTCTTAGGTTATTTACTTTTTTTCAAATCCGTTTCCCACAAGTTGATCTGAGTGGTGGCACGTGGGCTGCAACTTGTTTTTATTACTCCGGTTTAATGACGTCACTACGCCAAAGAGCGTGCAGTGGTGAAATATGCAATTAATCGTTTCCATGGTGATGGCGGAAAATAACAGTATTTTCGAGGGCGAGTTTGACGAGAAAATTTGATATATTGCATTATTTGATTGACTTTGATTAATACTATTTTTGTTCAAATGCAAATTGAAAAAAATGGAAGAAATATATTTTCAGTGCAAAATAGGCTTAAATCATTTGCCCAAAGTGTTTTGCTCAGCAAGTTTCAATGACAGGATCGAGAAGAAGATGAAATTTATGGAACTTGTTAACAGGAAAATAGAGTGAAAAACAAAACATCTCCACTTACTGACAATTTGAAAGTGAATGACGTCAGCAGGCAGCCATTAACACTGCAACTAATAGCATTACTCTTGTGCATTAATGCGTTTTATTTATATCATAAATTATATTTTTTTTATAAAAATATATTTTAGATATTGAATGAGGACATTTTTCATTTTTTGTTTGCTAAAGATTTTTTATTTACTTTTAAAAATGATATAAAAAAAATTAGGTTTATAACTTCGGCCGACATTTTGTCACTTATTTTATTGTTATTGCAAGTGGGACGAAGAGAAAAAAAAATGTCAACTTTCGGCCATTTTCAATGAACTAACCCAGAATTAATTCATAAAAATTATTTAAAGGACCTTGAAATTATGCATTTTCTATTAAAAATTATGTTAAAAATTTTTTTAGGATTCAGCTTAAATTAGTAAAAATCGAATGAATTAATGTTTTAGATAAAGCTTAAGTTGTATCTAATTATAAAAGCAAATCGCAAGTCATTAAAGTTAAATTAATCAGCTTAAAAATGAAAAACAATTAATGTTGAATTAATTTAAAAAAGCGAGTCGTGTCAGCCATTTTTGTATGGGAAGCAGTTACCATGGTGACTATCGGTTGCCCCGGTAATCCGCGCCACCCGCCGACTAAATGTAGGAAATTATTTTTTTTCTTTCAATGAAAAGCAACAGTTGGTCACGACTCGAATCAAAACAAATGCGACTTAACCTTAAAATCAAAGTTTGACAAAATAAAAAACTTTACAATTTCTATCAATTTTTTTTCTGCGCATGCGAAATGACGCCATCTTAAAAATTATCGCCCATTAAAACCCTTTTAATTTGCAAAATTCAAAAAATGGTTAAATACGCTCACACACATTCCACTCGAAAAGCATTATTAAATATTCATCCCTCGTGTGTTTAATGAGGAAAATTTAAGAGCGAAATTACCAAATTGAGTATATAAAATTTACTCAGTCGAAACGCTCTTGATGCGGGAATAAAATTTCATCGCAACGTCTTCTCTTCATCGAATTACAAACATTCACTTTTATAATTATAAAATTTTACCTTTTCCTCTTTCATTTATTTTAATTAGGAATTCAAATGACACCGGGTGCGAGTCCCCAATTCCTGCCAATCCACAACGCTTCTGCTTATCGCGCGTCAAAAAAACTTGATCAATTGTATAGTGGAATGCATTGGCGATGGAATTTCAGCAATAAACTGCTCTACTACTCCCTTAGAATTTTAAAATAAAAATTAAGAAAATAAACTTTAATAAAAAATTAAAAAATGCTTCGAATTTATGTTTACAAAAAAATTTATAATTTTACCATTAAAACGAAGTACTAAAAATTAACATAAGTTTCTGCTCGAACAATCAACACGTAAACAATATTTACTTTCAAATCTAATTGAATTAACAATCCGATTGTATACTTTCTTTTCCATCGACCACCGACACAGGAAGAAAAAGGTTGACAAGGAATAATAAAGCAGTCGCTTCTCGATTCATCAACTGAACCGAAAAACCCATTTAACGTTGAATCGTAGAGATTCAGAGAGAAATGTGTTGACTTAATTACACGCAACCATTGTCCAATGGTGATTCAAAATCAATAAGAACACTTTCTATCTTAAATTTTAATGCAATGAGACTCCTTACGGTATCACTTTCGATTTGGTTAGATGATTGCGTGTTTTCTGTATGCGCATGTAACCAAATCTGCACATATCATTTTAACCCCATCAATTATCAAATGCAATACGACCAAGAGGCTTAAGTTGAACCTCGAAGGTTCTTGTTATTAAGTTTGTTGTGCACTTCGCTTGGATTGAAAATAGAACTGATAATCTTTGCATTCTTTATAAGTGAGTGCCACCGAAAAGAGACTCGCATCACCGGCCAAAACCATTGAGCAGAGGTCGAGTTTGGGGAGAAATAAGTCCACGATCACCGACCTCAAGAGTTTTAACAATGATAGGAAGGTTATATCTAACCTCGAGAACTGCCTTCAGTCGCTCGCAATTGTGCTCTTCGCATCAACAACTGCCGGATCCATCCACAGATCCTCTGCATTCCAGCGTCACCAAAACCCTAAATCCATTAAATAATGACAGTTTTGTTTATCTTTTTCTCCTTTTCCAGTGTATTTGTATTTTGCCTCGCGATAAGAAATACTGAGAACTCCGAAGCCTTTTGGGATAAAACACTCCAAGAAATCAGTTTAAATCCCAAAATAGAATTTTTCAGATTTTAAACAAATAAATAAATTTAAATAAAATAAGGCCTAATCATTGTTCAATATTAAGGTAAAAATGAAAAAAGAAGAAGAAAAAGGTTCGAGTTAATTATAAATAGATTTCTATTAATAATTTAAGTATCCGCATCAAGAGTTCGTTGACCACAAAAATAGATGCGTGAAAGGGAAATGCGTTTTTGTCTAATCAAGCGAATTGTTTTTACCTTCGAGACGTTCAACCCTTTCTTTTTTTTCATAAATTTAAATTTAAATCAAAAGCCGGAACTCGATTATAAATGAGTTTGAAGTCAGCACAACAAATCAATCAAAATTACTTTTTTCTTTCTTAAGATTTAAAAAAAAAAAATTAGTTCCCTACGTGAATTACATATTAATTAATTAATTTATAAAATAATTTTTCTTAATGTTATTATAATTTGATGCCATTAAATATACTGGCGTCTCCCAGTGTTGATAAAATGAGTTAATGACGCGTTTACATCTTATCATTTGTTACTGAGATAAAAACCATCACGTATTTAATGATTTTTCAAACTCTAAAGTCTTTCTTTTTAAAGTCATTATAAACTCATATATACTACGGCGCTACTGATTTCATCTTTATTATAAAAAATAAAAAAATGGTTTTAAATTTATTTCCAAGAATTGTGATAGGTGGAGTTGATAAAAGAGTTTTGAAAAAGGAAAAATTAAAAATTTTAAATGCACACGATAAAAATTACATTTAATTTTTATGCCACTAGATAGCGCCACTAACTGTGATCATGTAGTTGCTTGGTAACGCAGCATCCCAATAAAGATGGTAACTGATAATTTGACATGACCTGATGTTAAGTGATAAAAGATAAGATTATTCTGTAATGATTTTAAGAATTATTTGTTTTCTAGAAAATATAAATTTAATTAAAAAGTTAGTTGAAACTACTTACATTTCATGCATAAATAATTTTATTAAGTGCAAATAAATTGAAAAATTCCTCAAATTGTTTTACAACTTTAATTCCAGTATTGCAACAATTTTTTGATTTCTCAATTACAAAATTTAATTCTAATCATTTGAGTACTCTTAAATTTTCTATTTTAATTAAGCGATTATATTTCAATTTCAAACTAAAATTAAAATATAAACACTTAAAAGATTGAATAAATAGAATAATATCATTAAATATTTTCTAACTTTTATTATCATCTTAACCTTAATCTTTTCTTTGTGTCGGGCCATTGCTTTTAAAAACATAATCGTCTTATGGAAAATGGTGTGCAGTAAAGCTAACTATGGAAAGGAGATTCTTTTTATATTTAGAATGACCTCCACCTTCGTTTCAACCGAACACTGACTCAATAATCTAACTAATACAAATTAAGTCCTGTTGAAAATACATGTCAAAGTATTAACAACTAAAAAAATAAAATTTTTTAAATTTCCAATTCGAAATTTTATTTATAGAATTTTTTTTCCAGTTTACTGTAACTTGACCTTAACAGCACCGCCCTTTTTATTTTCAATCATCGACAAAATGTCAATATTTTTTTTTCAATGTAATTCTTTTTGGAGCGATTCCAAACAACTCAATCGTCAAGGATTTTAGCGATTAGACTTTATTTTATAATCGTTATATATTTTATATTTTGTAAAAACTATTTTTTTCATTTTCAATTGCAATATTTAATAATAAACAATAAATAAATAAAAGGAAGAAATTCTCGTTTAAAAATGATAAAAGCAAATGTCAAATTCTAGATTCCGTTTACAACATCTCGTATCGAGAAATGCTTCTCGTGGGGTCCATTCTGTAGTACAAGAACGAGTAGACTTAACGTAGCCATAGTGATGACTAGAGCTTTACTAAGTCAAGCTTAAATGTTGCACGAAGGACATATTTAAGTCAGATACGCAAAAGAAAGTGTAGTAAAATCTAGACTAATCTTCATTGATTTCAGATTGGTGGCAATTCAATCAAAAAACACAATCTTAAAATTACAAATAAATCTAAAACTCGCGCAATCCTTAACCATGTAGTTTTCGTAAGACGAGTTGCGTAACTTTTTTCTCTATTTATTTTTACTTTAAAAATTTAATTATTTTTTTAAGTTAAAAATAAAAAGCAAATCAGCAAAATAATAATTCCTTTTTTAATAAAAACTTTAAAAGCGCTTCACCGCTTTTTAACCTGGCACCGACCCAAGGCTCTCGTCAGCTCCAACAAACAAACTTGTTATTATACATTTGAAAACTCAACAAAATTTATTCTTATATCAATATAAGGAACCTTGGAATTTACTCACACGTACTTGACCCTCAATTCCACTCTGGTAAACACACACAAAATTAAAGCCCACATAAAATAGCTTTCTTTTCTCTACAAAGTTTAAATTTGCATATTCACAAAATCAAATAAAAGAAACCGAATCACTGTCTCCTCAAGCAAAAAAATTTTTTAAAATAAAAAATTCACATAACCTTATGAGATATCACACTCTCTCCGATGCATAAATCAATTTTCCCATTTAAACTCGTATTCAGACATAAGATTGAACAGCTAATTTATTTATAGATGCCTAAATAATTATTAGACAAAATAATAAACAGGGTAAGGCATTTACAAGTATAATTTAAAAGTGAGTGAAAGATAAATAAGTAAAAAGTTAAAGTAATAATTTATTATTTCTTTACCAAGTCTTGATTTTAATTGTTTTATGTATTTATTATTGATTTTAAAATTTATTGTTTTCATATACTGTACTTAAGATTGAAGTTTAGTCTTGTTGATGTTGACAACTTGCCAAGATAAATGTCTTAAGGAAAGTCGATAAGTGGAAAAGTTTGTATATTTATAGTATATTTTAAGAATTTTAGTTGAAAAATGTGTGTTGAAATTGGAATTTGAAGAATGTAGATTTATGAAGTGTTAGGTAATCAATTATAAAGAATAATTTAATCATTCCAATACAAGTAAATTTATTTTAAAATTTATTATCAACAAATTAAAATGTATAAAGATGGGGAAAAAAATACCCAAAGATCAACTGCCACAAGCCATCTTAATCCAATTATAAATGCCAGACGTAACAGAAACCGACATTATTTAATAAATTAAGGGCAGGGACAGACAGGAGGGATTCAATTAAATTAAATTAGCATTTAATATTCAAATTCCAAACAACGAAGAAAAGTCTGAAAATATCGGTTTTATGTAAAATTTAAATAAAACGCAATTTAAAACAAACCAAACCCACAGCTAACAAGCAGTAATAACAACGACATAAAACATTTGCATTATACCACATGTTTCCCTAACTCAAAATAAACTCGATTGATGTTCCATTAATATAAAAAATCAAAACATTAAACTGAATGTGTTAGCACATTCAGCATAAATAACGTATTTAATTACAAAACCAACATTTATTAGCCAACAACTACTTTCTAAATTTAACCCTTTTTAAATATTTCGAGTTATATAATTTTTGGTTTTAAAAATAAATTTTGATTTATTGGAAGATACAAGTTTTAGTGACACAATCGCAATTGCCACTGATTAATTAATATCGTCAACCTCATAAATCAGTTAAAACTCGTTTTTATTTTTCTTTTATTTTTTATTTAAATAAAATTTGTTTAAATAAATATTTTTAAAATGCAATCAAAACGAGTAAATTCAACAGGTTGTTACAAGGAAAAATCTATTATTTCACCTGTTCATTTCCCACAATGCAATTTCAAATTTTTTTTTTCTTCAAAGAAAAATAAAATGTATTGTTTTTAGGCGCTTACCTATGGTATACGAACATCCATCGACTTGAAAAGTTGCACTTTTACACTTTTTGAATTGCCTCAGTTCGCGGTTCGAAGCCATTTTGTTAAACAGGTGTCAAGGAAATGAAGGTGAACCAAAAAAACCTCAAATTATTCTAAATCGAATCAGACATGGACATATAAAGACTTAAACGAATCCCGTGCATCATTCGCAACACTTCATCAACGGTCACGTGAGCTCCGGCAATCATCAAGGTGCAAGAGTTGGTAGCAGATGGACCCAACCACTGCTATCATAGCGAACCAGCTTCGTCTACGGAAGCTGTTGCCTGGCACGCGCTCGTCTCTGACGTCATCAATACACGTGACAAAAACAAAAACACTGTTTTTGAGCATAATTTGATCTTAATCCCTTCTTTGCCCAGAATCAAAATTTAAAAAAAATTCAATTGTTTGCCACGTTAATTTTTACTAATAATTCAACCCTTTACCTAAATTTTTTTCAATTTAAAATTTTATTTTGTAAGAAAAATTTCAGTTTTAATTTAAAACATGTGAAATAGTGGGATATCTCACGTAGAATTATGACGTCGTAACAGTAAGGTTATCGTCCTTCAATTCAAAACCCTCATCGAGAGGAAAGAAAGGATCTTTCGCAGCCAAAACCGATTTGCTATGAATACTCGCGGCGCTCTTTATTGTAGCCATGGCGACGACATTTCGCAGTTCCTTTCTCAACCTAACACTGAATAAACATCCACAAGGTGTAGTCCTCTTATCAACACTAACTAAATTACGTATTTAGCAACCATAGTAACAATAGAACTACATCATTTTATGGATACATCATAGAATTCTATCGAAATTGCGAGCGTGGAATGTGGAAAAATGGCACTTGTTCCGGTGTATAAGTTAAGAGATCGTAAAAAAGTTTTATTTTTGTCATGTGAAATATTTTACTTGGTTTTGCAGGACGAGATGGATTGAAAAGTGGTTGCCATTAACGACGATAAAATCAATAAAACTCGCTTGGAGAGTGACAGCTTTCGTGCAATAGATAAGATGTTTCGTGTCTATTTTTCTACCTTTAAATGGGTTATGATGCCGTCATTAAGTTATTATTCAATCGGAGATTGTACTTTGGGTGTTTTAAGGTGATACTAAAGGTTAGATGCGGGAAACGAGCGGGGTAATGGAGCTTTGTTCTGCTCCATTTCACTGCCACCTGTTGAAACATTGTGCAGTTAACGAGTTATTGCTATGATATCTATCGGGTTGCTTGTTTTATTAAGTTTCCAGAATTCTAATGAAAAAACGGTGGTTTTTTTTTTTTCCTTAGTAAAATAAAACGTAATAAACTCAATGTAAAGGAATTTCTTGTCTAAATAAATTGTGCAACAGTCCATGATATTTATTTGTAGTTGTTTGGACGAAAAGAATTTTAGAATAAAAATCTTAAGAACAACAAAATCTATTTTCAGCTCAACTCTGATCCGTAACCAATCACAATTGTGAGTCTGTCTATGATTGGTGATAGGATTTAAAAACAAGTTAATATGTTTACTAATGCCAAAATAAAGTAATTTTGCTTATTCACCGATTATTTGTTCAGAAAATTTGTCAAATAACAAAATCAAAAAATGTTTAAAAATATTAAGCGCAAATATTAAAAAAGTTCTTTGCTTAGTTTCATTCTTATTACCACGCAGAGGTATTTAAAGTTCGCTTTACTTCTGCTACTGTGGACTAAAAACCTACAGCAGGAGGCAAAACCCTCCTCTTGAAAATTTACAACTCTAAGGTCTTTAAAGTGCAAAGATAATCATTGAAACATGTGGGGCCAGCGGCTTAAAATCTGCCACTGCTCGTTTGTTCATAGCCCGAAAGAAACCACCAACCTCGGCCCCGACTTGAACCCGTGTCTTTCGAGCCCGAAAGCGAGCGGTAAAGTTTATTATAACAATATTTTTATAGCATTAATTATTCATTTTCGTATGTAATTAAAACTTTCCTGCAGTATTTACATTTTTCTATAGTGATCTAATTCTAGAGTGTCCAGACCAGCTGAATATCCTACAAGACGTCTTTTTGTTTATGGTTTAAACAAAACAAATAACATCTAACAGGATTTAAAACAAATATCTCGACTTTTGTTAATTAAAAGCAACATTAAAAATTAAATACCCAATTTGTAAGGTATAAATTTTGAATTAGTTTGTTAATATTACTTATTTACATTATACAA
Source organism: Henia vesuviana (assembly GCA_034696185.1). Lineage (NCBI taxonomy): Eukaryota > Metazoa > Arthropoda > Chilopoda > Geophilomorpha > Dignathodontidae > Henia > Henia vesuviana. The sequence goes on along the minus strand of JAQFZU010000526.1, from coordinate 1,416 downwards.
ATAAAATTAAACCTAACCTTGCGAATAAACTGTAATGTGATGTTTCTTTAATAAAAATCACGAGTATTGTAATCATGAATATTCTAAAAAATAAAAGGTTTAAGTAGGTATAATAATGTCACATTGCAATTACACATACACTTTTCCACCTTAAAATACTTGTCTCAAAATACTTTTATTTTTTAAAATGTAAGAACTACCGTAACAATTTAAATCCACCATGTTAACGCAGGCATGAAAGACGTAATATACATCTGTGGCCGATTGTGTCTGAGTAGTGAGTTGTGCTCAGTGTCTATGGCATTAGAAGAAGTACACTAAACAAATTTTTAAGGAAAAAAGGTTATTTTATCTTTGAAAACTATTATTTTAATAAATTTTATTATTCTGTTTAAATAAGCAGCCAATGAAAACCAGTTTGTAAATAAGTGTCATTATAGGATCTGAAATGCATTTCTATTAATTTTATTCCTTTACGGTAATTGGCTATTAGCGAAAGAATTTTCTATTAAATGAAAATCGAAGAAAATTAGTTTATTTCTCTTGAGATAAAATTTTAGTATGATAAAACTAAAATTTATTTCATGTAGTGGAGATAAATTTTTCAAAATATTTATTATTAACACCTACATTATATTCCATGTTGTTGCCATATAATCATGATGCATGACATATCTGTTAGTAATTTATTATACTTGTAGCTTTCAACTATTTCCTTATGTAGTGAATATTTTATCAAGACTTTCTCTATTTGATTTTTTTTCATTAAATAAATATTTTAATACTGAAAATTTGTCTTAGCAAAGTTTTTCTGATTGTGGATATTTTATTAATATCTTTTATACGAATTGCAGAAAAAATTAATTGCGGTGAGATTCGAGTTGAAGTGGCTGTTGATAGATAATTAATCAGAATCTCAATGATTTAATTAAGAAAAGTTGTTGAAAAATAAATCTCTATTATTTTGGCGAGTTATGAGAATCAAAACAATTAAAGTGCTAAAAATAGATAAGAAAATTAGAAAATTTATCCTGTTTACTTAGATAATATGAAGCTCAAATATCACTTCTATGAAATTGTATCAGAAATTTTCAAAGCAAATAAAAAAAACTCAAAATTTCTTAAAGTTTAATTCCAAGCACTGTAAATTTGTATAAATATTTGGTCATAAAAAGATATTAATTTTAAAACATTTAGTTTTATTAACTTCATTCAAAATTCAAATTTTATTTTTAATTTAACTTTACTAAAGACAAAAAAGTTGAATTTTAAATGTAGGAAATAGGAAGTTTATTTCATAATTTCAATTTATTTAGTGTTACCTTATTATGTTGTCACATTTTTTTATTTATCCGTTTGTTACGTGCTGTGTACTGGATTGTTTGATCGTACGTAACTTGTGTTTTTCATTGCTTT
>JAQFZU010000525.1:0-23935 GCA_034696185.1 Henia vesuviana | reverse complement strand
ACCGGCAAGACAACGTCTTAGAATTTCACGAATGCGCATTAAATTCAATATTTCACGAAAAGCCTTTTATCGTATATTATAAATATACGATCGCACACTCCAACCCTTTGTGCCCTTTCGAAAGTCAACAAACCGAATTAAAGTCGGAGGAGTTGAAGTAAGTGGAAATTTATTGAACTCTTTCGGCTCGCAAGAGTAAATGGCAACACCTAAACCATCGAAACTTTCACGTTATCCTAATGGAAAGCGAAAGAAGACAAATAAAAAGGGATAAAACCAATTTAAATGGATAATATGCTTAATGCAAACCTCGACGAATCGATTCGATCAGCAAATGACATTTAAATTCTACTGAAAATGACAATAAAAATTACTTGATTTCATTCAATATTTACACGCGTTAACAACATTTCATTCGATTTTTATTACGTTCGTCGCCACTGCGTAATTTTCTTTTAAATGTCTTTTGTCACGGTTTTTCTTCGTCTCATCTCCAATTCGAAATGAGAATACAAATCCTAAAATTCCCATAAATACCTTGATTAGCACTGGGAATCTGCGTTATTGGCATAGCTCCAGAACTAAGTCTTTCGCACACCCGAGAGGCTATAGACGCACTCCGCAGATTTAACAAATCCTCGATAATTGATTTCTAAAATAAAATATTGAAAATTATGCGTATTTGAGAAACGAGAAATTCACGTTTACTGGTAATCGCTCTCGAAAGACTTGGAACTGCCAAACTCAAATATTTTTGTTGTTTATTTCCTTTTTTTTTATTAGGGGAAGGAAAAGTGGAAACCAATCGATGATTTTGTATGACCTCAGTTCACTGTCAATTAACCTCATCCACTTGTTTGGTTTCTCAAACTTTCTTAGAAGTGCGTAATCCGAGCTCGATTCTTCGCTTTCCACCATCTCTCGGAAACGAGCGAGGAAATTGAACTACGAGTGACATATCGAATTACTGAGAAACCACGAAATAAGAATGGTCAAAGCTACAATTATAAAACGTAATCAATTTTTTTTCGAGAAAATTTCATGGCCGATTCTTATCCGAGTAGAAACAGTTGCGTATAAAAGTCATTTTTCAATACGCGATTCATTTTGCTCTGTGAAATCGCGCGCGTGATAAACGCTCGTTAATAATGCGAAATGGTTAAATAATTACTACTGAAAACTTGGCAGATACCAGCTGTTGTGTGGTTACACAGTAATTATGTAAATAGCATATTTACCATATTTTGTCCGAGCATCAATTGCGGATCGACTTTAAAAGCCAGCGACTGTAATTAATTTCTTCATCGATTAAAATACTTTTTATTTATTTATTTTTCAAAATTTTCTTTTTCGATTTACCAAACGCAAATTCCGAGAATTCAACAACCATTTTTCGGCACCGACGGTAGCGATTTAAGATGGATAATAAAAACGGCAAATAAAATTCAAGCGAAGACATTTTATCAATTTGCGTTACTCGTGTATGCGATTGACCCACGTTTCGAAGGGAAATTCCGATTTAATGCGGAAAGAGTAACCAACCGACCCATCGACGATCAGTTCACCGATCGACCCCGAATCGACTGAATTCGGCTAAATTCGAAACTGAGAAAATAATAAAATCTCGAAATTCTTCCGTCGCGAGATTTTTACCGTTTGAAATCGCGAATAAAGTGCAAAAATGCACACACGTGTCGCGGGAAACCGCAACTTACGCGGTGTAAATTATACTTTGGATATTGTATTGCCTACTGGTGCAAGACTGAACATCTCACTTACTTACGCCTCGCCTACCTCGAAGTGTTATTCACTTCTCAACCACAGTTTGCATGGAATTACCAGTGGAGAAACAACTTTAAAAAACCAAGATTCATACAATTTTTTAAATTCGAAAATCGAGTTACGACATTTTTCCGCTTTACTGATTTCGGTTTTAAAAAAAAAAATCCAAAGTGACAACAGTCTATTAATTAAAACCAAACGATTCGATGGGTTGGGGAAGAAGAAACACAAGTGGGTTTTTGGGTAAAAAAAAAAAAAGATTTGGAGTAAGATTACGAAAGAATCTGGCCATTACATCTCATCCACGACACCAGACTTTATCTCATTCGACAACATCGATGAAAGATTGAGTTAAGTGCGGGAGGGAAAATGTAAAATTTATTTATTAATTTTGTTATGTTGATGTGAATAAAATGAGCGAACTGCAATAAAAAGTGCAACTGATAAAAACACAGGTTTAAAACTCGCAAAGTATTCATTAAAGCTTAAAACCCAAACCGATTCGAATTAACGACTCATTTGCATGGAAATTCACCGTTTTCTCATTCGGTTCGAAAATGCTCGTTAAAGCGTTGAAAGAAAAAAACAGAAACTTTGCAAACTCACCGCACCCTAAATCCCGAGATTCCCACAACCCATACTTTTTTTAGAGGTTAAAACTAGCGAAGAATTAAAGTTAAACCAATCCGTGACCTTATCCTGCGTGCACAGTTCATCATCTGCAGCCACATGTAGCTCTTATCCATATACTCTTTACCCCTCCGTTTCATCCCCTCCAACAGCAAATATCCCTAAAAATAGGCGCACCATCAATCAATAAGCACATTTCATTTTAAGACAAACCGGAAAAAATATAGAAATTAAATAAAAATGCGCGTGTGTCGAAATTTTTCTTCCTGTATCGAAATGCTTGGATAAATGATAGGGGAAATGAAATTAGTTTGTGTGTGTGTTTGTATGTGGTGCGCAGATAGAATGCAACCTGGCAACCGACTGCCACTCATCTACATGGAGGATGCAGTTGCCAAGAGCAACGGACTGAATGGGGTGGAAAGAGAGATGACAAATTGTTAATATTCGCTTCTTTTCAACTGGATTCGTGAAAACAAAGTAGAATTTTTTTTTCTTTTTACTGATCTGCGGTCAGGTTTTTTTTTATTATAAATGAATTTTTCTAGGGTTTCCGATGCCTTTGAATTTTTCACAAATAATAAAAAATTGAGTGAGATAAAAAAAAGGGCGGAAATGGGTTTGTTTTTACGATGGTCGAATTGAAAGGGCACGTTAAAGACGTCACGAGTTGTTTTTGAGGAAAAAATTTTTTTTATTTTTTTTTTATGATTTTGGTTAATTTTATGGGTAAAAGCAAAACCCGAAATTTTCGAATTTGAAAAATACCAAAACAAATTGAATATTGTGTCGTAATTAACCCTATCAAATCGCCAAATTGGAAAACCGTTATTTGGTAATTAATCATTAATCAACGCACTTCAAACACAATAAATGCCATAAATAACCAATTAAAACACTCATTTTAGTGGTTAATTTTTTCTTTTTACTTCCAAAATGTCAACTTCGAGAATTTTTGTTAAATTCTCGAAACCAAATTTCGTAAAAGAAAAAAATTTAAACCTTAAAAAATATTTGCATCGCTCACCTTATGCACGCTACGGCCTGAGCCGAATGTCCTTTGGCGAGACACGAACAGTGAATTGCAGACCCATTCTTGTTACCCATGAGGAGAAACTTGTGAACACCTCGGGCTCAGGTGTTCGCAACAGGTAAAAGGAAATAAAATCAACATGACAAACACAAGGGCTGCCATGTAATTCCATGTTTGAGGCAGCAACGAGAGCGCATCATCTCGACAGCATCCCGAAAAGCTGCCGGGACCGATTTGATCTGTGTATTTTGCTCGTGGTAAATGTGCGCATGCGTCGTGCAATCCCATCGAGGAGCACGAGGAACATGACCCAGTACAAATGAGGTCACTCTTACGTCACGGGTACGGGTTTTTGCTTGCTTTTGAGCACCAAATAATTAAAAAAAATTTTTTAAAGAAAAATTCCAAAATTCTATGAAAATTTTATTTTTCATTTTTTCCATTTTTTTTTCATGCGAAAAATCGATATTTGTTATAATTTGCATTTTCTAAATTTTTTTTAAAAAATTATTCATAGTAAAAATGTGCGAGTTATTGATTAATGTAGTCTGATTTTTGTTTTAGTGATCGGTTGCAATAGTCAGTTGCTGATGGCGATTTAAATGATCTGATGGATCAGTAAATGGACAGAGTGCACTTTTCGTCCCTATCAGTGATGCCATAAAACGCTCCCACGGACTGCCTTTTACCATTTTTTTTTTTTTTTTTCTTGGTCACGGATCGCTTACTTTTATGGAACTAAAGTTAAGTGTCTAGACGGTAACATTGTAATTTAAATTTAAAAAATTTTTTGAGTGTCACTTAATCGAAAAATAAAATTTTATAAAATCGATATTTCTCGAACAAATAAAATCTCAAATCGATCGCATTGTATAACTCGGATGATATCGTGTAAATGAGGTATTGACAAAACAATTCGAGCCACATGGCATACTATTACGGTGCACACTAGAAAGGAACAACAACATTACAACACTGGCGGCATCTGTCGACGATCTCAAGCAACCGTTCTCAACCAGCTTTGTCAGCGACCCTCTCAGCAAGCTACACCATCTGCAGAGGAATCGCTAAACTAGGAAAATGATGCGATACGAAAACATGGCCGATGACCCAACAGTGAAAACACCACTTCGCTACGATACTCGTAAAAACGATAAATTAGCATCGCGGAAAGATTTAAAAGACCCATTCTCGATTCAAGGTCGTTAATTTTAACCAATTAATTAACCCCCTTTTTTGGTTTTATTTTTTTAGTTTTTTTCTTTTTTCATTTTTCTGGGGCCCCATGCAAGGCCCCCCCCTTGAGGCCGACCCTTGTTGGATGGGCAAAATTCCACAGGTGAAATTCAGTATTATAAACAAATTAAATTTTTTTTATTCCAATTGACCATAAAAACTCATCTGACAATGTAAAATCGAAATAAACAAAGAAAAAAAAATTATTGCAATAAAAATTAATTCCTTTGGCAGAAGACTTGTGGTGGCGCCATCTCGAGTTAAATTTCGCAAACTTTAGTGCGTGGCAAAGATTGAGGGCACGAAAATCTTACATTAATTTCGCGTTAATCCCATTACAAACCCCTAGAAATAGATTTACATTAGTTATTCAGCTAATGCGATAATAAACTCGCGGTCGTTAAAAACAACGATATTTTTTTAAGTCAATTATTTCTCGTTATAATTCGACATTATAAATTTTGCATTTAAAAATGACGTAATCGACTTCAAGCGAAATTAACATTTTGAGGAAAAAAATATCGACTTTTTCTATTCAAGGACATTGGGTCGGAGAAGGTGCGGCGTATTAATACTAAGTATCATTGGCCATGGGGCAAATTGTTTGATAGTTTACTAAGAAAAACGTTACCAAAACAACCGCTTATTTTGCATCGGAATGTGAGATTTGGTTACAAAACACTCGGTTAAGTCATGGTTGTTTATCTCGATTCTTTTGAAATTTAATTTTGTTTTTAACAAATTCTAATTAATTTCAAAATTTAAATTTCAATCTCATAGCAACTTGTTGATACGAAAATCGTGCAAAATAGGGCAGCAAAGTAGCGACGTCTGTAGCCACTATTGTAAATCTTCGATCGATTTCCTAGCGGCAAAAAATGGAATTCGAGACGAAAAACAGAATTTGTAAAATAAAATTAAAAAAAAAAAAAAAAACGATATCCTCAAAAATAATTTTTTTTCCATCAATTTTTCCATCAATTACAGAACGATAAATTCAATTACGCCTCGAAACATTTAAAAATTCTTTTATTTCTGACTTTTGAATTACGAAATGAAATTTTACCCCTTTCACGCCTCACGGCATTTGGATAACATCGAAAATTCGATAAGAACAAAATCGAGAATAAAAAAAAAACCCACCTTGAAGGTCTATTAATTTTCTACAATTTTATGGCATAAATACCAATAAAACTCTCCATTGTTATCCATCAACAATAATAACTAACAAACACTGACCTCAACCTAAAAAAAAAAAATATTTCAAAAAATTTAATTAAATATCAAACCCAATCATAAAAAAATAAAATTTGGAAATAAACAAAAAAAAAATATTTTTCCTTCTCAAAAAAGGTTAAAACATGTGTTGAAATAAGGCCAAAATGCACTGTCAACATATGGAACCAAACTTCCGCCGGAAGCAGGGATTTTATTTAAAAAAAAAAAACAGTCGCTCTGAAATAAACTTTGAACGAAACAATATGGTATTTTTTCTTAAAATTTGTGTTCTAATTTTTTTAAAAAAATTTTGTTAATTCTTTGCGATTTTAATCGAATCGCGGTTAATGAAGCCGTGAGTTGAAGAAAGGTCAGAGCGGGAAGAAGATTACAATATCAGCTGACAACATAACACGATGCAATTAACAAACATTGGAGAGAGAAAAAGGGAGGAAAAAAAAAGAAGAGATCAATCTATCTAAAGGAAAGGGGAAACTCGTCGAAGTAAGTTCGAGGTCGTGATTTATAACGAGGAACTCGGTATAATTAGAAAAACATAAGCCCCTTAACGACGATCGCACGCACCCAAAGGGTTGAAATTGCATCAAAGTGAAAAAGAAAATTTATTTTTCTTATACGTGTTAAAAAAAAACATCTGCTTAAAACGAATAACTGGACTTTTTTTTAAAGGTCAACGATAATCAAGTGCAAGTTTAAGCCTAAAATAATTTTTTTTTTAAAAATAAAAAAAATATAAAAAAATTCACCTTTTCGTTTCTGTGGAAGACGCGAGTAAAATCCTCTTTAAGTCTTTTATCCCCATTATTTTGCGAGTCATCTCATCTTTAGTGAGCGTGAAAATATTTTTCCAACTTCCTCGTAACTCGTCACACACAAAGCCATTTTCCACACTTTCCACGATTCATTAACTCACACGTAATTCACCTTCACCTTGAAATCTCATCTCGAATACGAATCTGACCTTCAAACTGTTGCCCAACTCGACACTTTCCATTCAATTTTTATTTAAAACAAACATTTCATTAGAACGATCCGAATTCTCAAGAATGAAATTCAAAGCATCACTCGACTGAGCCCGAGTTAACAAAAGCCAAGACGAAAAAAAAAAAATTCAACGGCACAAATTAAACGAGACAATATAAAAGAAGAAAAAATACATGCAAACAAAACAATTGCCATTCAACTGAGTCGTTGATAACAGACTCGCGAGTTAATTCTTTATTCCATTCACGATTCGAAGCCAATAGCATAGCTATGGCCTTTATTCCTTTGTTCCGTGTAGTCATTTGTCGGTTTGCAACTGACAAGAGTAAAAGATGTTACTGTGGATTCGACATCGTAAAGTGTTTTGGACATTCAAAGAACCTCGTTTGGCATCAAAACAAATTTTTTTTTTAAATCGAAAATGGACCCCATTGGTGTTTGCAAATATTTTTAGACTTCGATCGTCTTCTGGATTATCGATTCGGCCCGAATTTGCTCTTTTTTTTTTAAAGCAGTTAAAGTGCGATTCGAAGTGGCAATTGGCACCGATCCAAAAAACGAGTGCCAATGTCTTTAGCACCCTAAATCGAAATGAAATTATTTAAAAAGAAAAAAGTGAAAAGTTAGTTGTCAAATTGTTATTTACTGATTTATTGCCAAAAAACTGTCGGACTTTGAGAATTCTTTCGTGGAAGATTTGGTTTTTTTAGTCGATGAGCTTTAATGTAGCTTAATTGGTAGGGCAACCACAGCTTTATTGGGAGATTCCCTTCACTCGTTTTTTTTTTTACTTTCGTCCAACAACAAACTCGCTTTGCAAACAATGTTTTGAACACGATACGATATCCAACTTTTGATTTAAAAGACAATTTACAACGGTAAACGTCCGCCCGCAACATTTATCGGACGAAAACCGATAGCAGATCCCGGTAAACGGGTTAAATTATGACGTCACAAATTATGACGTTTCGCTTTTTTAAAAGCGTGAAATGTATAACGAGATTATAAATTTTCCCTCGTTTCGAGCCTCCGGCTGATTTACGCTGAGATTCAACGACTGATTTGACTCGTTAGAAAATCGGTAGATCACAGCCAATGTATTTTTAATCCCATTTCGAATTGGAACGTAAATAAATATTTCCTATTAATATCGAAAACTAGAACATGTGAGACTCCCTTTAATCCTCACAAGTACAAGAACCGAGCAGATTGATTCGACAATCTCTCGCAGCAGCCGTAGAAAAGAGTTAATTTCTCACAGACACACATCTGATGCGATTTGCAACGAGACTGCGCGTCGTTCTCCGAGGAATATATATTAATTAAAACTGGAAAAATCGAAACTCGAGCATCCCGCGAGAGTCTGTCGTTTTAAGTTGCATCTGACAGCACAAGAAGCAGATTCGCACCATTTCGCACCGACAATTCTGCTTGCGTCGACTGTTTTGCCAAATTTCATAACATTTGCATACGGAGTTGATATTTAAAAGAGAATTACGTCATTGTTTTTTTCGCTTTCAAATGCAAATAATCGACTTTAATTGGGTCGTGACGTATCGCGAAAACCTCGAACGTTACGCATCAAACTCCGGTGAATGGGGACATCGAAATACCTCTAAAGAGTCACCAAATTTCATTTTATAATGGAAGGGGAATCTATTAACGAGTCTTCGTCAGCCGAAGGCTGATTGTTATCGCGATACGTAAAAAGAAATAGTGAAATAAAGCGTGAAATAATTAAAGTAAATGGAAACAAAACACTGAAAAAACACCGAAAATACCTTCAAATGCACCGTTTCGAAGATGTTTACGTATTTCGAGTGTTTTGTTTCGAGCTGTTGTTTTCGGAGAAATTTCTCGTTACCGTAAAGAAATGTCCTAAAAGATGCATTCGAAGACAAAAACTTGAGTTTTGGTGATTTTTTTTTTGTTTTATTTTTGTACAAATTTATGGGATAAAACAAAAAATCGAGCAAAACGCAAGTTTTTTTTCGAGGTTTTCAATGCACTTTTGAAAAGAAAATTACATAAATATCGATCGACGGACGGTAAAGTCCGGCCGTCGCGTGTTCGAGTCGATGGACATTTCCGTTATCGGTCGCCCGTCCCAATAAACTCACTTGCAATAGTAGATGCGTCCGTCACTGGACGCGTGCGCAGTCCAGCCCGTCTTGAGCTTGCGATTAATTTCTTGGAGGAAGTGGACATCGCTTGCGTCGGCTTCGGCTCCGCTCGGAGCGACTGGCGAGTTGCGTTTGGATGATGTCACAGCTAGAGCACTGCTCAGGCGCATGTTTACGGAATGTCAGTCACATTACAATTAATCCACGTCCTTTTCTCGTGAGCAGGAGCCATAACGAAGTCGTTTAGCCATTGTTAGAAACTGCAATAAACAAAGAGATATTTCACTTTAATACGTGTCGTGCTGGAAATGACATTTTTATTTAATTTTTAAGCTTTGCGTTACGTTTACGATTGTGTAAACTAATGTTTAATGAAGGGGTTTCGGGACGCGTTATGACGTGCGGAAAATCGAAGAGGAGCAGACAAGGGCAAATCAATCAATACGAAGATCGCCATTTTGAATAGTATTCGTCACGGCAAAAGTCGATAACGAAATTTTTTAAATTTTCAAACTAAAAACAAATAAAAATTAAATTTTACGTTGCGAAAAAAAAAAATTTTAAAGAATATTTTTCCCATTAAAAATAAAGTGTTGGTAATATATAAATAATGAAAGACTTTTTTTAAGTAGACAGAAGAATTAATGATTATTAACTCGATACCTTGATACACCATCCATAAAATAAGAATCGATTAATTACCCGCTCCATCAAACCCATAAATTTAAAAGGACAATGCGGCTCCTACGTATCATTGTTTGCCAATTAACTCGTTGCAACTGATAATTCCTCAAATTCCCCGCTTTATTAATTTCAAGCAATTCGATCCAACTCAACACGTTACGAATCGATAAAATAAATTTTTTTTTTTTAATTTATTTTTTTTTTTTAAATTTTTCTCGAAATAACGCGGTCTTGATTGCTCGTTCGCTGGTTCGGAAAAGAAAAATAAAAGCAATCAATATCCCACTTACCCAGTCCTTATTCTCGGCTGTCGCCAATTTGCATGTAAATTTAGTCACTTATCGCCACTCGCAACCATTTACGACTCGCATCACCCTAATCTTTTAGTGGAACCACCGAACAACCGAGGTCTCGAAAAGCCGCTATTGGACTATTACGATACGACTTGTTGCTCGCATCATTTTTCAAATTCATGCACAATTCTGGCAATCGGAATGCCGAAACGTGCATTTCGGCTGTTTGGGGTCGAAGAAATAAAAAAAAAAATTTTGCTTGATCTCGCTCAGGTAACGAGAACTCCGTGCGTAATGTCGATATTCGCATTCCCAGTGGGTTTGAGTAGCAAATCCCAGGGATGACTCGATACCGAGGAATTTTTCTCTTCGGTTTTAGGAGAGGACCCGAAGGGTTATCTTTACGATTCGCATTTTCTTTTTTTTTTATAAGAATGTTTCCGAGTCAGACGTCAGCGCCGAATATATCGCTGCCTGCGATCTAAATAGTTTAATCAACGTAATGTTACTCCGCGCGCAAATTATATGGAGGAAAAGTAAATCCGTTAATGAATAATAATAGAAAATTACACAGTTTGGTAATAAAACTTCGCAATTGCTACAATGTATAAATTATGAGTTGCGAAACATGCAATTAACAATCGATATTCCTTCGACTCTAAGCAGACCGAATCTCGTTGGAAATCTCAAAGATTCGTTCTGTAATTAGCCATCGATTTAATAAAAGAGTAAATTGAAAAAAGAGGGAAATGAAAGACGACAAAGTGGTTGATTGTTTTGGGAGGGGAAAAAGAAGGTGTGTCGTGTCTGGCAGAACGTCAGAATGGGATGGAAGTCATTTATTACCGGAACGAACCCCAATCTACCGAGTAGTTTCCCCTGCCCACATCCGTAATGCTTTTTCCATGTTAGCACTGACCGCTCAAATCCTACATCAGCCTAACTGTTTAAATAGGACGTCTTAAAGATCGATGTCGTACGTAACACTTAACTCGAGATTTGTTCGTTACCCTTGATACTTCGTTTAATGGATTTGCGTCTGTAAAACGTCACACAATTTGATAGACGCCCCGTATCCCCCTTTCCCCCACAACTCTTTGAGCCCTAACCACAATTAGGGATATCAGCAATGAAAAACAAAGAAATTGTCTTTAATAATATTTTTTTCGTTGCTTTGTAGGCCCAGATTTTTAGCTTCTTACATGGACTATAAAACCTTAATTCCTCGCGGATCAAAATGAAATTACAGTGTTAAAAGTTTGCATTTGGACAAAAAGTGGGAAAACTTAAAGTGACTTTTATCGATTTTTTTTATATACCGTAAACTTTAACTTTTATCGACTCTTTACTTAATCCATTTACCTTTAAAAACCGTATTCCTTTGATTTTCGGCTTGACAAGTCACTTCCCAGTCGAATCAATCGGTATTTGCACGAAAATTCAACTCGCGTGGTTCGATCCCGGCTACGTACATTTCCTAGTTACAAGTCGCTACCAACGATACGACACCCAACTCGTGCGTAAATTTGCAAGAATCTCTCGAGATTCTGGTTCCTCGAATGATTTACGGCAGTGGTGAATTTTAATTATTTGAAACAGTCTCGCGTTTTGTATGTATCTGGTAAAACTCTTAATTGAGTACAAACAACAACAAAACTAGAATGCAAATGATTTTTTCGTTGCTAAAAGTTAATTAAGAAATCGTACCATATTAAACGAGCGGAATTTTCGAGCGACAGAAACAACTATGTTGACATTTATATTTTTTCCAATCTCTTTAATTGTTCCCGCTCTCTCGAGAGAAAATCGATTTCTAATCAAAATCTCAAACTTCAATAGAAAGTCGGTGATCGAAATTCAATTTGGACAATTAGAGGACCCCGAATGCAACCCACTCGATGCACTTAAAAAAATTTTCTCGTATAACGAAATTCCACACTTTTTTCTACTCGAATAAATAAATAAAAAAAGTATATATTGAATCGACTTTGTAAGTTGCTAACATAAAAGATTCGACTTATCAATTTCGTTTCAGCATTATTGAACTTTTTGTAGAAGGGAAAAAAAATCGATTTTTGCGCTCGCTAAGACGGTTGCAGAAAGGGTGAGAGTATCGGTAGAAAAGGCCTCCTTATTTAATTTGAAACTTCAATCCAAGCAACAGAGAAGAGAGTGCAGCATCTTAGGGATTTGTCACTGCCATTTATCGCTCCAGTACACAAACAAGTGGAGCAATAGTTGCTCTAATCCGCGCATTCGACTATTCCACAGCTCACTGTACATGGTACTGTACACAAATAATAAACAGCGATCGGGGTTAGCAGCTCTCATTGCCAGAGCAACACTCACAAACAGAATTGGAATCCGGACGACTAAAACCTCCTTCTTATCCAACATATAATAGTCATTATAACGATTTAAGTTGAAGTCGATAGTAAACTTTATACTTTTTACGTTTCGCTAAGTAAAGATTTTTTTTTCTTTCGTCGGAATCGATTTTCAAAATTCACGAATTTTTTTTTTTTTTTTTTAGAATCGATTCCCCGCGATATGTAATCCTCGTAATTACAATCGCTTAATTATTCCCACGTGAAAAGAAATTTTTAAAAAATATTTCATTACGAACGCAACGATACCTCCACTTGAATGCGAACAATAAACCCCAAGTGAGGTCGGGCGGGTAATGAATTCCTCAGTTATGAAGGACAAGGCGTTTATTGCGCGTGCGCATTGTCTCTAGTAAATTGCAGCGCATATTGTATATTCCAGTGGCCTCATGCGGATAGTTGTCGTTTTTTTTATTTTGCAAATCAGTTGACATTCGATAGCCTTGACACGAATATTGTAGAATGAGCTACACCGTCGTAGGGCGGCTCCGAGTGACGTTTCACGATGCATAATGGATGTGTCGGTCGCGCGACTGCCGCATTACGTGTTGTTGCTCCGACTCCGAGACACATCTTCCTTCCCAAGACGATCACAATGAACAAAGCTGAGAAACGGCCAGTTTTCTCACGCTTCTTCGAAAAATGCGAATATTTCCGACTCTCATCGTCTCTGAATGAAAAACATGAGAATTTTTTTTTACGATTTTCCGCAATTGAGTTGCATTCAAAACCTATTTCATAATCGCATCGTAATAAAAAACCAATACCAATTTTCGCAACGTTTTATCTCTTTCACGAACCAATTTGCCGTTTTTCGATTGTAAAATATTCAAAAGCATTCGTTCAAAATTGAATATGAAAATAAGAATAATTTTCAATTATACAAATTTCAATGCCATTAAACTTGTCGAAATGTCGCCTTTAATTGCGACTCGATGCATTCGGCCAATCCTAAGTGATAACAATAGGAATTCATAATTGGGTTACCTCGGACACTGTCCACTCATCAAGTTGTCAGAAATGGACATTTTGGCGGGGAAAGTGACAAGACGTGCCGCCTCCGGTGTTCCACCAGGCGTGAAATTGCAAATTTTATTCCCACTCGCTTCTTTATTGATTAGACTCACTTTGCAGCCGCAACAGTCCACTTTGTGTACTTTGAAAAAGGCTACTTTTTTTCCAGCCTAACAAATTCATAGCTTTTCGTAATAAATAATGATCGTAAATTTTAACAGTGTGTGACGAATTATGCGTTGCGCGCTTCACTGCGTCGTTATCTCCTTTTGTTTTTTTTTTTTATTTAATAAAAATAAATTTAACGAATGAATTATTGAATGTTTATATATTTCCGTGATGCGTAATATTTCTTTTCCGCGAAAATATATACTTGTTGCGTTAAAGAGGGAGAGGAAAATATGGGGGTTTTGATTTATTGCTTCTTATTTCCACATCAAACGGTAAAGTGAAACCTGATTGATGGAAGTTGTGAAGCTTATACTTCATCCACTCCGAAATCGTGATTTAACACTCAGTTTTTGTATTCTTTAAGAATACCCTTAAATCTAAATTGATTCGAAAAATCCCACCGGGAGCGTTTTCCGAACGTGGACTCGAGTATCTCTGCTCTTCCAGTGGGTTGCATTTAAATTGCGTTGTAAATACTCGCGAGACACCAAAATCGTGTCCGCCATTAATGGACATCGCGGTAAATATTTAAAGTTATTCCATTCGATAAATTGTGCGGTGAATTTTAAGCGTGAGAGTTTGCTAGTAAATCACGTAGTTGGTAATGCAATAATTAAGCAATGCCGCTCTTAGTTAATGCCCAATCGGCCACAATTTACTGGATCGTGGAATCTTGGCTAAACGATTGCGAACGACGTAATAAAAAAAGTGTGTACGTTTTGCTTTTTATTCCATTTCCCATACCATTATATTGCGAGATTTTCACGACACACCATTATTATTGTCTCATCAGCCATGAAAATGACGCCAATATCCATTACTAGTGTTTTTATATCCCAAGTAAATAGAAAATCCTGTTCAATTTCATTTCGTTTTTGTAAACAAACTTATCTTTTTCTTTCCCAAAAATTCAATCCGTTTTATAGGATTAATACGAAATAACCTTTTTGAAAAAATATTCGATATTTATCTGTTTTTTATCATTTAATGCACATTTTAAATTAATTTTTTTCACTAAAAAATTCTGCAAATTTTTTTTAGTGAATTACGAGATCAGATTCGACAAGGCTGTTGCGAGGATTTATTCTATCTTATTTTATTTTTTTTTTAAAAATTCAAAAATAGGGTATAGTGTGTAAAAGGTTATTACTAAGTGTAAAGGGACTCGCATCGCTCTTCACATAATTCGTTCGGTAGATATCCCGGCGATAAATCAGACAGCAAATCGATAAATCCATAGGCAGCCGGAGCAGCAAATAGTTTGAAACGGCCGTGCTAAGCTCAACACATGCAATCAGCAGAACTTAATCTACAGACCCTCGATGAAAAAATGATGAACTGCTGTCATTGAAGGGCAATTAGGCATTGTCGTCATGCCTAAATTTCGACGCATTATGTTCGATGCGTCTTTGTTGGTTTCGTGAGTATATAGTTAAGTAGGCCGTAAACAGGGGTGAGAAGACACCTGCATTTGCTTTATATTCCCGTAGTTTACGGCCTTTCCTGGCTAATTATTTATCCCGTTCCATTATTTATATTTCGCTAAGGCGAAATTTTCTGGGTTAAATTTTTAAAGGTTTTCTGGCCCATTTCGACACTAATCACGCCATTTATCATGCGGTAAATGTTTGTTTTAAATTTTTTTTTTCCCTCTTCTCTAAAATGAATCTCGCGAATACAGGAGTCGCTTTAAAACGTCGCTATGTAAATTTTAAGTATTGATTTTCTTTGAATTTTTGATAACAATGTAATTAATTCGAAAATTCGATACGTTTTGCAAACATTTCCGGCACGTAAAAAAACGAAACACGAAACCGAAATTCAAAAATGAATTTTTTTTAAAACTTATTATTATTTCATTCGCTTTTCCTTTTTCCTTGTCGAAATAAAAATATAAACTTCATTTCAATACCTTTCAAAGACGCAACATTTTCCCAAATCCCCAGTGTCAAGCTGACAAAAAAAGAGACGAGAATTCCATAAACTTACCATCAACTGGAATTTTTTCTTAACAAAAAAAAAAAAAAAAAAATGCAAAATTTGCAAAATTAAAATCAAAATCCACACATCACTCGTTTTAACCCTAACCTTCTTCCATGAATTGACACAAAAATGACCCAAAAGAGTTGAATCTCCTCTCATGTCATTGCACCTTTTTTTCCTTAAAAAGCAAGGTCAGTAGTTTGTAGGTCACGAAACAAGAGTAAATTATAGAGGAAGATAAGCTTGGATTTTAAAAAAAAAATAAATATATTTCTATGCCTCGTGTTAAAAAAATATAAAAAGTTATGAATGAGAAATGGAAAAAGTATCAATAACATCATTAGTAATTTTTTTTCCAGTTATAACAATCATTTTATTTACCTTCACGGTACTTAATTTCATTTTTTCTACCTCTCAGTGAATAATAAATTCCTTAGTAAAGAGAGATTCAAGTTTAATGGCACCTACTGAAATCAATGATGAAACCACGGGCGCGATGCACGACAGGTGATAATTTAGCGATGGAATATAAAGCAATTATCATTAATGAGATTCGTTTCATGTTGCGATCCCGAATTTCTCATCATCACGCATATGGTATACGTACTCGGTTGTATGTCACTTTTTTTTTTTATTATTATTCTGATAAGGCCACGAAATCACTGAATTTCACTCACGCCGCCATTAATCTGAGAAGCAAAAAGTTTCTCTGTTAACCTGAATTTATCGATGTCGTAGGGTTATTAATAGTGGATATTTATGTAATTCGTTGCGTAATTTTAGACGAAAATTTCGCGATCGATGGAAGACTTTAATAATTAGATATAAAATATGTTTTATATTAAATTACCGAATTTGTATAATGAAATTTTTTTTTTAATTAGATGTAAAACGCGAATTTTCATCAAATTTCACAATCGTCGGTCTCTCCCTTTAAGTCCCTTTTTTTTTAAAATGTATTTGAGGTGAAATTCAGTGGAAAAGCAGCACAATTTATCCATTTCCTTAGCTTCCAGTAAACTACGTTGTTTTTCCGCGAAATTAACTCCGACTTCAGAAAATTTCCAACTCACAATAAAAAAAAATAAAAAAAATAATAAAAAAAAATATTTAATTAAAAGAATTAAATTTTCCACTCGTTTTAATAAATCTAATTTAATTTTTTTTTCTTTTTTTTAAAAAAAAAAAAATCAAATTAAATGTAACGAAAACGAATCGCTAATTTACTCAAATGAGTACAAATAGCCTAAACAAATATAAATCACACAAACATCAAACAGTGGTTTTCAACGACATCACCAACTCAAACACTTTCCAATCCCGTGTTAATCAATGAGAACTCACATCCCGTTAACCACGCATCGACCTTCAACAACAATTTAAATAAATTCTAAAACAAATAAAATATTTTTTTTTTTAAATTAAATAATTTAAAAAAAAAATAACATTTTCATAGAATGTTCCCTCAGCACTCATTCCGGCTCGTCTGACAAGAAGAAAATTTAAAAAAAAAAAAAAAAAAAATTAGTTGAAGGAGGCAGCTAAAAATAAAAAGCAAAAAGTCATCTTAGTGAGAGAGAGAACATTCTACAAATTAAAATTCCTTCAAACTCAAACACCTCCTCAGAGTCTCGGATGCTTTGGCCTCAACTGACACTCGCATCCAACTTTATTAAGCTATATATCCTACCTACTAAAATAGAAAAACAAATGAATAAAATAAGGCTTTATCATTCCATCAATAATTTATAAACTTCAAACCACAAGGCCTAACTTCAAATTTGGTAGCATTTAATGCTACACCCATGTTTTTTTTTTCTCTATTTATCAGCATCCAACCAAAATGGTTCTCCTGTCCCCTTTAAACAACATCTGTCCCACTTAGAAAGGAAATACTCCATTCGACTCAATTTCCCAACTCATAGTCGGTCGCCACGGCTCCTACAATGCTTTACATTGTACCACACCCAGCGAATCGAATGTAGTTAAAGCCTTAATTCAATCTCATTTAAATCTAATTAGCGATTAATTAACTTTTACTTGTTAGTCTAAGCTTTGTATACCATTTCTCAATCCCTTTTATCATTTGGATTGCGCTTTTTGTTCGCCATCTTCCAAGATTTTTTTTATTTTTTTTTTTTGGTTGATGGTAATCTAAATGACATATAGTCCTTCAGTGTTTGTTTGCAGTAGCTAAAAATTTAATATGACGAATATAACGAGAAAAATGGAAAATAATTAAAATTGTTTTCATATGAGAATTTTTCTCAATGTTAAAAATGAATTAATATTTGTTATTAATAGTGGAAATATAATGCTTTATGTGTAATTAGAATTTTACATTTTATATGCTCTATTTAATTTTGGATTTTTATTTATTTATTTTTTTTTTTGTTTAAAGTTTATAATTAAAAATTGGAAATAAAAATTTGGAAATTTTTAATTTTTAATTTTTAAATTTTTTTTTTTTTTTTTTAAGTTTGGAAATGTTTGATATTCATCGACGGGTTTTAAGTTGATGGGAGATTAAAAGAGTGTTTTTCTATCAGGTTTTAAATAATAAATTGTAATAAAAAGTTTTTTGTATCTTAATTTATTACGCGTCAACTTTTTCACTCAAAATTCGAATTTCTTTTCATAGGAAAATGAATTCCATGAAAAAAAAAATCGTGCATCAATTTTTTCCTCGAATAAATAAAGAAACTAAACATAATTTTCGATTCACTATTTCAGTATGAAAAGACGATAAATAAATAAAATGTGAAAAAAAAAAAATCTTTCTCAAACTCGTTTCATTCACTAAAATTTATGACTCGTTCAACTTCGAAGCTTTTCTATTTTTAGATGAAAAACCTGTGCATAAAAACTTTGCATCGGTTTCTCGAGAAATAGTTAAACGTCGAGTTTAAAGGAGAAAAAAAAATGTCTATTTATTTACCTCGTTCCTACCTGTGAATAAAAAACCCATTCTGTTAGATTTTACGAGGCAAAATGCCAAAAGTTGGGCTCAGGTGACGACATCATTTCCCAGGGCTCGCACTAAATTCCCTTTCGAATCTCGCTTATACTTCATTTTACATTTCACCCAATCAAAAATAGAAATAAAAGCGCGTTTCGATTCGTATTTACCTTGAAAATATGGTGAAGTCAGGCAGTAAGTAAACTTGCAGCCGTCGTCGTCTGTCCTTTCGCGTGTTTGGGCTTCGCTTGTCGTTTTGCCTCGTTCTCAGGAGTGAGTAACCGATTCATGGATGCTTCTGGGTATCTACAAATGATAGTGTGACATCATAATTTGTATAATTTATTATTGACTCTCACATTTTCATACGTCATGCGTGCATTGCATATATTCTCAAGTTTTAATATTGAAAACTTATGTTTAAATTAAGGTGGTAATTATCTGATTTATGGGAATGTAAAATAAGGTTCTAATGCTGCCGATTGGATAAAATTTTTACTCGTATGAGGAGAAAAGTTTTAGCCGAAAATATTGTATAAGTTATCAAATGCTAAGTGGTATCCGTTTTCACCTGTCCGCTCGACTTACTTTTCCAGGTACTGTTGACTCGACATCATCGTAATCGCTTTCTTGATTGGTTGAAAGATTTACGACGATCCAATCAAACGCTTGCTATTTTTTTTTTTACTAAAATTTAATAAAGCGAGACCGGTTGGTTGTATTCGTCATAAAATATCAACGTTTGTTAGGCGTTGCGGTTTGGACTTGCCGCATCTAAAAATTTAATCTTGGGAGCATATACAAATGGCCGCCAGTTGTTGCGTTTTTCAGATTTGTTGATTCCATTTTTCGGGAGAGAAATTTCTAGAGTTGATACAACTCGTTTCGTATTTAAGGTACATTTTAAAACAACTTAAATTTTAATTCGTTATCACATTTACGGTTCACTCAGCAATTCTAACGGTTTAATTTAATCGTTAGACTCGTGATGCGATCGTCACTTTAAAATTAATTGATTCCACATCGAATTTGTAATTTTCAGCCATCGATGATGTCGTTGAGTAGATTGCAAGATGAAATCAACAATATTCCTTTAATGGATGATGATCCCCAAGGTAATAAAATAAATAAATTGAAAACATCTGTTTTATTGATTTTTTTTACTCTTTATTCTTTAATTTCCCATTCAGTTGTACTTTCCGATGACAGCGAACCGCCATCGGGTATGGATGAAGTCGGTTTGGCGCAGTCTAAAAGCTTAGATTCGATTCAGTCTACGTTTACCAATGACAGCGACAGTCCTCAACACAGCAGTGAGTTTTGGTTACTTTAAAATAAATGAAAATTAATAAAAAATATTGTTAAAATGAAAGGTTTGGATCCAGAAATAAACCAGGATGAAGCAGAAGAGAAAACGCGTTTAATTTCGCAAGTTCTCGAGTTACAAAACACTTTGGATGGTAATCGGAGTAAACTTTGCATTTGATTTATTTTATTTCGCAATTTTATTTCGGTTTACGTAGATCTCTCGCAACGAGTCGACAGCGTCAAAGAGGAAAATCTGAAATTGAAATCTGAGAATCAAGTGCTTGGACAATACATCGAAAATTTGATGTCTGCGAGCAGCGTTTTTCAATCTACTTCACCCAAATCGAAGAAGTAAATTTGTTTAATTTTCCTTGAATTCTGAATTTTTTATTTTTTATTTTTTATTATTATTAGGAATGCGGTTAAACCCAAAAAATAAACAATTTCTAAGGATATCTCGTGTTGCCATTAACTATTTCTTCAGTGTATCAGGCTTTTGGTGTGGTAATTTTGGCTAAAGTATTCGTCGCATTTTCTCATGCAACATCATATACACGCTTATTCGTGTTTTACTATGCGAGTGAAATTATCTTTGAATGGTAAAAATGCAGCACGAAGATTGATAACATCTTGGGTAAATTGTTATTATTATTTAATTATTATTTAAGTGATTAATTTATGTTTCTGGTTAAAGATAAGAACGTAAAATGGGAATTCTGAATTTGCTTGCAACAACTGTGGCCTGAAACAATGCTTTTTTCAACACATTGACTATTTCGACTGTGATTTCATGTAAATTTGTAATAAAGAAAAAAAAAATGTTTTTTGAAGCGAATAAAAAGTTGTATCTTTTAAATTTTGTCTTTTACGTTTGAGATTGTGAAATTGGCTATTAAATCAATCGATTAAATATTTTTGTTTCCTGTTTCCTTTCGCACTCGACTAACTCGGTTGAAAATTAAATTCTGGCAAAGGATCTCACACATTCATCAGAAATGTGTCGAATTAGATCTTTATTCGAAGGTGATGTGTTTAAACTTACGGCCATTCTTATAATTGGATATCATTTTGTGAGTAAACATTATGTTACGAATGTTTAGTTTAACCAGTTAATAATAACGTGATTAATGCAAAGGTAACTGTAGTTAAAGAATGTCTTATAACTATTTATCCGTTTGAAGTGCTAGAAATTGTGAAGCGAAACAAAGACAACGAAGAAAGGATCATCAGTAATTTTTTTGAATTTCTATTTTTGTTTTTAATCGTTTATAATTTTTATTCGTTTTCTAGAATTAGAGTCGATGATTGCAATGTATCTTTTAAATTCAATTTTACACTTTTTGTGTTGCATCTTACTCGTATCTTGCTTAGTAAAGGTAAATATATTGGTTAACTTTCAATTCAAGCAACAATCAACATTTTCTTTCAGTTTAAGAACTTGCTCTTATTCATGTGGATGGCAATTTTTAGTGTTTGCATATTGAGCAAATTTGTATTTTGCGTAGTATTTGCTACAAAATTTAAGCAAAAGGTAAAAAAGAAAACAAATTTAACTTTATTGTAGAATTTAAAATTTTCTTTGTATATTCAACAGTGGATTTTTGTCGATGTTCCTTTTATATGTTTCGAGGTAAATTCTCGAGTCAATAAAGTCGATGACATTTTCAATTTACAATTTTCACTGTTAGGTATTTCTGGCAGTCGTTGTTTTCATTTACGTTCGTAAATATCATTTGAATATCCAAAATAGAAATCAAGCTCAAAATCATTTAGATCAAATAATCGAAGACAATGCCACTTGATATTTTTCTACTAAATTTGTACATTTAAAAACTAAAATAAAATTTGTAATGTATGCACGTATATTTTGACGTAATAAAACTCTCTACTCCAAAGTATATCTCGATTTTAAATTAGCTTCATTTAATCTCGTTATGAAACTTTAGAATTATCAACTGGCCAGTGATTTCCTGTAACCTTGAGCGATTTTATTCTTGCATTAGTTGGACTCTAATCCTTCAACCCGTTCGGTGAATACGCAGTTATAACACTGCAATGTGTCGTTCAGCAGCAATATTTGAAAACAATTCATTTCGATTGGCAACTGTCATTATTATAGCTTATCACTATGTGAGTATGTAACTAACCGAAAACAAACTTGTTAATAAATTTTCTCTACTTCTATACGAAGGCAACATTTTTGACGCAACTTATATTAGCCATTCATCAAACTGAAATTCTCGTAGATATTTCATTCGATAACGC
Source organism: Henia vesuviana (assembly GCA_034696185.1). NCBI lineage: Eukaryota > Metazoa > Arthropoda > Chilopoda > Geophilomorpha > Dignathodontidae > Henia > Henia vesuviana. The sequence continues at coordinate 1,844 of JAQFZU010000525.1, read as the reverse complement.
AAATGAAGAATTTCTAAGATGTACGTTACGAAAATTAGGAAATTATTATAAATTACTTAAGTTTTTCATGTTGTCTTGTAGTTTTACGTCTCTCTATATCTAATTGCACGATAGACTACATTTTACAATTGATGTGTGCCATAGTGCTGACTTTGGCCCTCTTTCAGGTAAATAAACTCTAAATCTGTTTTCAACAATTAAAAAAAAAATTATAAAGAACAAGAAAATCCTCGTGTTGATATGGCAGATAACGTTTAGTATAGCTATTGTAATTAGATTTGCCTTAATTATCGCACTTGCTGTTGTGGAAACTGAGGTAAATTGCGTATATCTTTTTAAAATAAATTCACTAATCTTCATTTTTGATTTGGGAGCAGTGGTTTTTGATTAGTTTGGTATTTATCCTGTTCGAGGTAAAATAATTAATTATTAAATAAATCAATATTGATATTAATCTCAACTTTATTTAGGTAATGATGTGGATTGTCGCTTTTCTCTATTTCTATCATCAGCCTAGCAACAATCCATTCAGTTTCGAAAGATCTCAATTGTACACTCAACTGGACAGAACTGCAGAGTCAACGCATGTCTAATATTAAACTACGATCAGGAAACTAAGATATTAAGATTTAATTTCAATAAGTGGTTTTATATTGAATTACTAATTACATATTACAACCACTGTATCCAATATACAGTTACAATTAAACCGTATTTTCTATAGTTTGAAAAATGATTTATTTATAAGTTGTTGAATGATCTAATTCAGATGAATTGTACAACGAGAATATGAGAATAAATATGTAATTTTTTTCACATTATTGAAATAGCTTTTTGCATGAAACGTATCGTTTTGTAGGATTTGCTTTGCATTTGATGACTAACAAGGAGGTATTACGAACTTGAGTTACTCCAATTGCTATGAATTTAAAGAAATAATTATATTATTGGCTAAATTGATAACAAAATTTTATTTTATTTAACCAATATGTAATTATTTCTTTAAATTTGTAGCAATTAGAGCGACTCAAGTCCGTAATACCTCCTTGTAAGTAGAGTAATGGGAGAGAGGATAAATGACCTGGTTTCGATTATGAATATTCATTACAACATTAATAATGCTGCTTTGAAATGTAACGTAAACATATTTCCTACTGGACTCATTCGAACCGAGTGTAATTTATGGTTTTCGTCAAACAAACATGTTTTATACCAAGTTGTAGATATATTTTGCCAAACGAAATTTTTGCCGAACTCGTCTTGCCAATGCTCAACCTATTCGACGGGAAAACAAAAGTGTTGTTGTCAATGTCGTTCGCTCAACTGCTGCCCAAGTAGATAAAGTTTTATTAAAAGTAATTTGTATAGTAAATATATTTCTAATTTTTTTATTTAATTTTTAACAGATAAAATTAGATCACAGGAAATTCCAAGAGAAGGCATCAGAACTACCATTTGTAGTGGAGATGGATCGGTGTATTGGGAATCGAAAATGTTGCACCATTTTGCAACGAAGTAGTGGAGTCATTTATAACATCTGTTTGGTTCCCCAGTCCCCGATTTACCCGAAATTACTACTACAACTACGAATTCCACAATATTAACTACGACTGCGGCGATAAAACAACCCACAACACCGAGTTTGACAACAAGAGCGTCGACTACAACAAGAGCAGAGAGCATCAACAATAACTCACAACACTAATACCCTATTCACAGCCAACAACTCCAGCTATTAAACCTGACGAGTTTTAGCATTGCTTTTTTAGTACACTTCCTTTTTATCACAAACTACAGCTATTTTGTGGGTGAAAAAATAATTTAAATCTGCAACTTTTTGGTTT
>JAQFZU010000524.1:0-23994 GCA_034696185.1 Henia vesuviana | reverse complement strand
GTCTATCAATAAACCTTGCATAAATCCTTAATTTGAATTCCTGCTGTTATATTTATAGGGTCTTTTTCAAAATATTCAGGATCGCATTGTTCACTATCCAATACCTCCTCGCATATTTCATCATTTTTCATCTGGCTATGCCAATATTCTTTCTGTATTAATTTAAAAAATAATTTACCAATAATGATATATCAAAAACATTAACTATGACATGCCGTAAAAGGAAAATTCCAAGCTTGTGGTACTCCAAATTCACCAGGAAATACTCCCTCAATATACCAGGTAAAAAAAGAATATATAAGAGCATCAACAATCAAAAGAAATTCAACCATCCCTAAAGTTAAGCCATCTCCAGGAGTAACTGACTGAAACAAATTGTCCCACTGGACCCCTGCCCCTGTAAAAATCAAAATTTATTTTTTAATTTGTTAAACATTTTACACTTTATAAAATTACCTGTTCCTTCAAACATAGTAATAATTTGACAGCCCAATGACATGGCTGTGTTAGATAAAAAACAAGACCAAATTTTGGTATCGTAAGCTAAACTGTCATATCGTGGAGCCATAAAAAAGAATGGTACAAATGACAAAAACCAAATAAGACCTGCTGCAGTTGCTGCAGAATTGGCTAAAAATATTGTAAGTCATCTTAAATAAAACTTATTCTAGGTAAAAAATATAAAAAAATTACTTACCACGAGAAAATAAAGTGCTGATGAAATTACAAAAACATATACTTGTTATGTTGTAAATAGTTAAAAATTTAAAAATCATAAAAGTGTTACTGCTTTGTAAAACAGCCACTCCATCATTAGTGGGCATTGTCAAAAGACCGGCAATTATTGCTGACGTTGGTAGGTAGAGAAGAATTGTTTTGACAAACCACGCTGCCCAATGCAACCAGCCACTCAAACCCATCATTTTCATAGACTCCTACACAAAACAAAAAAATTAAAGACAAATTCTAAAAAACTAATTTGATAACTGCTAACTTTGATTTTGTTCTCTTTTTCTTGCACAATATTTTTAACCAGGTTGATTGCTGGGTACAGGAAACTGAGCAAAACCACCAAAGAAAGCCATTCTTGCATTGCCATTAAAAACATGTCATTAATAAATGGAGGGTATGGATATCTTCTCATTTTGACTTGCACATCTACTTTTGTTTTGGTCAGAAATTCAATTATTGAGACAGCAACTGCATGTTGCAATGTTAGAAATCCTTCAGAGTAATAACCTATAAAATACATTTGGCTTATGATCTTCATCTTAAAATTGATATTTATAGGTTATTATACCTGGTCTGCCACCTTCATTTGCAAACAATTCTCGAGGCCCTGGTAATTGGTAAGTGGGATAAATCTGTTCTGTAAACCATGTGTCTGAAAACATAAGTGGCGTGGCTGTTCCATTACTACAAATCAAACAAAATAAAATTTTCCAATTTAATTGAGAAAAAAAATTAAAATTAATTGTAACACATTACTTAAACTTTTAATCAAACTGATCAAACTAAAACTTTAAAAATTAAAATGTACGTAATGCACTTAGAAATCTTAATAATAATTCATGTAAGTTGCATGAATAAAACAGCTGTTCCAGACAAATCTGTTACATATAATCTTAGTTTTTACTATTTGTGTATGCTCTAATAATCAAGCAAATAATCGGTTTTCAAGAATGAGTAACTTCCTTATCAGTTTTCATAAAAAAAAAATCAGATACCTTTTCACTTTCATTCTGATTTTGTATTGAATATCTGGTGGAAATGTATTGTTTTTCTGCACATTTAGAAAAACGACGCCTGCTAGTATATTTATTGTACCAAACATAACAAACTTCTCCAATTCGTCTTCTGTCTTGAATCCCACTCCTTCAAAAAAAAAAAAAAATCAAATATTTTCCAAATTTGATAATTTTATGGAATATTTATTTTTTTGCAGCTTCAAAAATATTTGTGTATATGACTCAGTCACACACTCTAAATTCGTTTCCTCTGCATTGAAATTACAAACGAAATCACGTGGTAATATTTATATTAACGTGAATTAAATAGAATTTTTCTCACTGCTAAATAATAATTATCCGTAAAATTAAATTAAATTTTTCTCATATGTAATAAATAATAATTATAACAATTAAATAAATTAAAGAACAATTCATTAACAACAATAAATAAAATATACCTGAACTTTCAAATCCAAGTCTTTTGGCCACTTTAGCCATGACATCGTTGACCGCTTCACTAGTATTCGGAGCAAATGCAACAGGTAAACCGTGATGTCCGCCTCCCATATTCCCAAACAAAACACTAAGTTGCTGTAAAATCTGTCGTTTGGACATAGTCGACGGCAGACGATCAATACTGAAGTCATTATAAATAAAAGGTTCTTTGAAAGTGTCATAAGGCGCGATTTTTCTGATGAACACCAAAAGAAGGATGAGTGAAATGGGCAAAAGAAACTCGATAGCAGTCACAGTCTTATGTCGTTTTTGTAAAACAAAATTCTTCCACAGAAGAAGCCGAAATTGCTGCATCCGTGACATGATCAAATGGACTCACCTCTCAATGAATTGCGCGATGTGGCATTGAGATAATGGCAATACTGCTATGAAAATAAAAAAGTAAAAAAAAAAAAAAATTTAAAAAGCAAATAAAAAGAATAATAAACCCACGCACAAAGCTGCACAGGTGGAATACGATGACGCCAGATGAATCCGCTATTGTATCGCGCCGCCTTTAAATTTCAAGCCAATGAATGGAACAAAAATCTACTTTTTTCCAAAATGTGTTTGCGCGCAGTGCCCTTGATCAACATCTCCCAAGCACAAGAAAATTATAAATAATCGAGTTTTAAAATACTCGATCCTATCGTGAAAGTAGACGCCCCGACGATAGTTTCTCTAAGGTGCGAGGACGAGACATTCCATACGAGGTGACAGGTGAAAGACCTGAGAAGCCTCGTGCTGACAACGCAAATGCGAGGTCGCTTCGTTCTAATAAGGTCGGTCAGCTCGAGAGCCCTTGAGGAGATCTTTCTACGTTTCCTGACACGAATCCACTCACCTGTTGAGGAAACGCACTGGGAAATCCGCCTTAAATGCAACTCATCTCATCACACCCTTTTTCAATTAGAAATATATAAATTTAGTAAATGCAAGGGCTCATACCTCGATGTTATTTAATTGTTTTCTATTATAGAAATGCGGTTGAATTAAATTCTTTTTATCCGGTTCAGTTATAGATCGATATCAAAGAAAAAATATTCTTAACATTCCAATGGTTACTTTTCCAATTTCTCACTTTTCTTCATCCGTTTATGTTTGGATTTTTATTTCTTTTTTATTGATCTATTGTAACTGGTAACGAGAAATAGTAAATTCGACGTCATTGCATTTGTTTCATTTCTACCGGATTTGCGAGTGTAGGTTTTGGAAGAAAATATTGTTTTGGTTTTACAAATAAAAATATATTTGCGATTGTACAAACAGATTTTGCAATTTGAGTAAATTATAAACAACTGTCATCATATTACAACATTGAGCATTATTTGCATCAAAATTCAATTTCCTCACCATTTTTTCCGTATGCATGAACCTAATTATCCACGTGGATCAATTGGTATATATATATATAATAAATTTACAGCTTGGATTATTCACATTCTTCTTGGAAAATAAAAATGAATAAATGCCTTTAACGTTCTTTTTTGATCCAAGGATCATTAAAATTTCCTTTCCTTATTTAATTCGCAACAAAAACCGTAACAAACCAGTTTTATAAAGAAATTAAAGTAGAAAAAGAAAGTGAAAAAAATAATACACAAATTATAAACATTCCTTTCATTCCAATTGTAAAAGAAAGAAAAATCAGGTAATAAGTTCTAATGGTAATAAAAAGATTACAAATCATATTGCATTATTCATTTTCTCCTGAAAGCATTACATTGCTTTTGTATAAGAAAGAAACGATTTAAATACAATTTTTTACCCATTTTTTTCAACTATAAAATGATAAAAGATTTAGTTTCAATTGCATTTCAAAATGTACAAATAAAGTTTTGCCTGTTAAAACATACAAAGAGGATTGACAATTTGACATATGTGATGGAAAAGCTTTTACTAAAGTCATTTAACATGTCTTTAACAACTCTAATTCTACATAAAACTTATAAATATTAAAATATAAATTCATATTAAAAATATGATATATTCTTACCGACTCAGTGTTTGATCTACGATATTCTCGTATATATTATAGCAGTAATCAATTTGGCTCTAATTATTTCTGAGCTATAAATACTAATTAGTATATTGTTAAAAAAATCAAGAGTAATAAATATTAAAATCACCATTCTGAGATCTCGTGAAAACATTTCATCTTATAATACAAGTTTAAAGAACATAATCGAGAATAAACTAATTCCATTTAAAACTTCCCATTGCATCACTTCGAATTCAATGAAACTACGCATTTAATGATATGCAAATGTCAAATAAACTGAGGTTCAATTTTAAAATGTTAAATTTATTCTCTCACTCAAAACCATTATAAATTTAAAAAAAAAACTGCACTAAATAAAAAACATAACATTTTATACAAAATTAAGAACATTTCCTCAAACTTCCAAAGAAAAGAATTTTTATAATTAACTTTTGCTAGATTTAATAATACCTTAATGGCATGTTGAAAATTACATATCTGATTTTTACAATTTCATTTTTTTTCTACTTCACTTTCTGTTTATTTATAACAATAAATATAAAAAGAAAAAAAAAACTAAGACAAACAATTTGTGATTATAAATAAGTGCATTCACATTACATTAGCATCTGATTTGACTCTTCATACAACTTAACATGTTATCTAATCATTTTATGACCTTCTAAATTAGGTCACGAATCTCATTCATAAAGATGTTCAGTAACAAAATTAGCTTATCTCAAACTGAAAACAGTCCAACATTAGTTAGGTCAAAGGCAGTAGACTGTAATTAACTGCAAACTGATAATTATAAAATCAAAATAATTTTAAATATAAAAATTTTAAGAAAAAAATAAATAATTCAAATCTCCTATTTAAACTTTGATTAATTAAATGTAAGTTGAGTGACACGTTAAATATATATTAGTTTAATGCTGTAAAATTGAATTCGTGATTAAATATTAAAAATTTCAATATTAACAAAAAAATATAAATCAATACTAAAGTCTCGACCAAAATATTCCCATTGTAACAACCGCTAAAGGTAAACCTGGTGCATTGGCACATTTCGGTGGGACGACATAACTCAAAAATCTCGTTATTTGATTAATGAAAATCAATGTACAAAATGAATAATTAATACGGTATTCAATTAAACCCGTAAAAACGCAATTAACAATCGATAAAATCAAAATAAAGCGATAAACTGACCATAATTGTAAGTGAATGCAAATTGAGTACACTGAACTCAATTAAATTTACAATAAATAAAATGAGTTGAAAAAAATGAATTTTTTTTTAAAAAGCAGGTACTAAACTTACCAATTTCTGTATTGTTTCATTATCTAAAGCGTGGAGATCAAAATCAAATGAATTTTGAGTAACAGTATAAAGTCCTGTTTCTTCGATAATATCTGTTATTTGTTGCAACTGTTCCCTATTTTGTAACAGAGAAATTTGTTGTTGAAGTTTCTGTAGTTCCTTTTCGATGCTGTCGATTTTCAACACTTTCTCCTTCTCCGACGACGACGACGAGAATTTGGGCGGTGACGGCGGATCGCTCGAAAGCGGAGAAACTAATTCACCATCTTCATTTGCATCCAATTCGGCCATTAATGTTCCTAAAGGACCCCTCTTCCCACTGATATTTAATGTTGATAAACTAATGCTCGAACCCGGACTAGTGTCATCTGAATCTGCTTTTTTCGGTTCTTTCGAAGTCTTTTTCTTCTTTTCGGTTTTTTGTTTCGGTTTTTCCTTTTCAGTATCACACTCAACGTCTTTTCTTTTCTTTTTCACTTCTTTCACTTTATTTGTAGTTGAAGTTGTTGAAGGGATTCTTTTTCTTTTTTTTGTTTCACCTTCAGTTTTTTTCTCTTCCTTCGTTTTGATTTTATTCGACGACGTCGTTAATTTCGGTTCTTTCCTGGCAGCCATAACAGGTGCACCACCCGCTGGTCTACTATTGCTACTATTGCTTTTGCTCGTTTTCCCACTCGCATTCTTATTAGGATCCTAAATAAAAATATTATTAGAACCAATTTGAGTTGAATTTAAATTTTTTATTAACCTTTTCGACCTTATTTTTTCGCGAATCGGGTGACGGTTTTGATGTTTTGATTGGTTGACCAAATAATGCCACAAATGGTTCAGTCGTAGCTGGCAAGGACTGCTTTGGTGGTACCACAGCAATGCTATTCTGAGTTAAAAATCATTTTAAATTTTTACTCTATAAATATTAATTAATACTTACTTTTCCAGAACTGATTGGTTTTGGTTTCTTAGATTGTTCAGGTGAGGCACTAGGTTTTGAAGGAATTGTAATACAATGATCCGAAGAGGCAGATTCCGGTTGCCCCAAAACAGTACCACCATCAGGAGTTAAAATTCCAACCTTGAAAACACATTATTTACATAACTCAAATAAAAATATTATTAAAACAAGTCATACTCCGCCAGATTTGATAAGTTTTCGTCTAAAATCTTCGGTTGGATTTTGAAATGTTAATTTCTCGCATCGAATGTGATTAACTGGTGGACCTTCGACATGCAAAAACAAGTCGTATTCAAATGTGACCCTTTTGGGTTCTTCTTTATTTTTAAAATGAACTTCAATCGGAAATATAAAGCCAGCGTATCCGGACTCTGATACTTGAAATGGTGCTTCTTTAACCACTGAGGGAAAAACATAAATAAATAATTTAAAAATTATTTTTAAAAATATTTTCATTAACATTACGTCTTTTCGGCCTTGGGAAACTTTCGTGAAGATGGAATATGACCTTCTCAACGAAATGCTGAATATTACTGTTATCTGGTCCCCGTACGAAAACCGTCCAATCGTGTGTGAAACCTTCGCTTGTGGGTTTTGGTCTGACCGTTGCTTTGTGGCCTAACTCCAATTTCACTTGAACGCACTGCAAATGTATGATTTTAATTAATTAGATGGTATTATCTATTTGTTAGCATCCGTCAAAGCAATTTTCTAAACAATTAAAGCACTGAATAAAAAATAATATTTTTGTTTTACCTGAGTAGTCATTTCGTCAGATCAAATCACGAAAGCTTCTTAAATTACATCCGATATTGAATTTTGGCTTTAATGGCCATATCAGTCATTAATACGATCACTTTCAAACGAGCAAGTAAATAAACAAGAGTTAAGTGATAATATTTCCGCCATTTTTGGATACGATCGTGAAAGACCGCACCGCCGAACCGATACAATTCATAAAACGTCAGAAAATCTCGATTCATATTACAAAAAATCATTTCTATACTTTTTTCTACTAATAATAGTATTAACACTAAATAAAACTAAAGTGTAGTTTGAAATAAAACAATTGGATGAAGATAATAAATTTTCCTTATGAAAAATACAACCTTTAATTCTAAATAAAAAAAAAATAAAATATATTTCCTACAAAAAACACAAAAATGTTTTATAATTTTTTTTAACCTTTTAATTAACTAAAATGTCATTTTGTACATTGCGATGTGCACAAATCAGTATTAAATAGAAAAATAAAATTTCTTAATCACAAAGTTTTCCATTTGCGAACTCTGGCGATGATTATTTAAAGTTCATGAAATGATGAATGTAATGAAGGGATCGGCTTGTTTTCATTTTGTTTTATTCCGTATGAAAATCTGTGTAAACTGATCAAAGATAGGTAGGAAAACTATTGGTACTTTTGACAGATCACGAATCATTTCATATAAAAATCTAAATAACGAATTTAATTTCAAGCTTGACTTCAGAGTTGCTTTTATAGCATTGGAAAAATGGCTACGGGTGGGAGGAATGTTCAGCTCACAGAAGGAGGTATAATGATCACGACCGCCAACACAGTTCCAACCAACCAACAACAAAATAATCAACAACAACCAAATCCTCAACGCGGACTAAGCACAGTAAACCATAACTCCAATAATGGTGCAAGCAACGCACCTGCGCCTGGCGCTAATTTATCAGCAACATCCGAATACAATTGGCAGGCAACCAAAACGAGCGTCAAGGAAAGATTCGCATTTATGTTTAACAATGAAACATTAAGCGACGTACATTTTATTGTTGGCAAAGGCGGTCAACAGCAACGAATCCCCGCACACAAATTTGTTTTATCCGTCGGGAGTGCTGTTTTCGATGCTATGTTTAACAGTGCAATGGCAACCAAAGCTGAGGAAATTGAACTGCCAGATGTAGAACCAGCTGCTTTTTTAGCTCTTTTACGATTTCTATATTCAGACGATGTACAAATTGGACCTGAGACCGTCATGACCACTTTATACACGGCCAAAAAGTATGCTGTGCCTGCATTGGAAAAAGCTTGCGTCGATTTCCTCAAACGAAATCTCAGCAGTGATAATGCATTTATGTTGCTCGAACAAGCTCGGCTTTTTGACGAACCGCAATTGGCACTTTTGTGCTTGGAAACAATTGATAAAAATACTGCCGAAGCACTCAGTGCTGAAGGGTTTACCGATAGTGATCTGGGCACCTTATGTAATGTTTTGGAAAGGGACAGTCTGCGGATTCGTGAAGCCAAACTTTTCAATGCCGTCACTAGATGGGCAGAGCAGGTTGAAATATTTTTATTTTTAATGTCATATTTACTGAATTTTAACTTATTTTCTTATTTTAAGGAATGTATACGTAAACAACTACCAGTCACACCCGAAAACCAGAGGTTAGTTCTGGGCAGTGCTTTATCACTAATACGATTTCCATTGATGACAGTGGAAGAATTTGCAGTTGGGGCTGCGCAGTCTGGAATTTTAACCGATAGAGAAGTTGTGAGTTTGTTTCTCTATTTCACGGTCAATCCCAAACCTCAAGTCAACTTTTTGGATATACCGCGATGTTGTTTAACCGGGAAAGAGCAAACTGTAAATCGATTTCAGCAAATCGAGAGCAGGTGGGGATACAGTGGTACGAGTGATAGAATCAAGTGAGTAATGGAAAAGTTAAGTCAATTATAGAAATGTATTAATAAAATTAAAAATTTGATTTTTTTATCAGATTTCTCGCTGATCGTAGAATTTTTGTAGTTGGTTTTGGATTATATGGGTCTATCCATGGTCCAACTGATTATGAAGTGAATATTCAGGTATTAAATTTAAAAAAATTAATTAATTAAAAAATAATTTTAATTTTTTTTTAAATTTCTTTTTAGGTAATTCACACGGGAACTGGAAAAATTTTAGGATCAAACGATACTAGTTTTAGCTGTGATGGATCTAATTCTACTTTTAGAGTAATGTTTAAGGAACCTATTGAAATGGCTGCGAATACAAATTACACAGCCTGTGCGACATTAAAAGTATTAATTAAATTATTATATGCCTAATTTGGTATATATTAATTATGATTATTAATTTAGGGTCCTGATTCTCATTATGGCACTAAGGGCGTCAAAAAAGTGACTCTCGATTGCCCGAGTGGTGGAAAAGTTACTTTTCAATTTACATTTGCTGCTGGAAATAATAACGGCACTTCAGTAGAAGATGGACAAATCCCAGAAATAATTTTTTATACTTAAAAAAAAATCATTAGTTCTTGCGAGATTGGAATTTGCATTATGTCGACGTTCGATATCAACTATTTAGCCATATCCACACTTTAAGCCATAGAAGAATTGAGAATTCTATAACTTTATTGCCTCTCAGAGAAATATATCAATTTAATTTATCATGAATTAAATTGCAGTAATTTAAAACAACAAGTTGAAATTGTAACTGATTTATTATTTTGAATGAATTGTTAGTTGATTTATGTAAATAATTTAATATTAAAAGCGAAATGGAATTAAAAATGTGACAAAATTTTATTTATAAAAGATAAAATGATCCTACCCTGTGCCGAAGTAATTTACTTTTCTGCTTGTACTGTCGTTTGGAATTGGGCGCGAGAACATCTCGGTTGGTATTCATCATTCTGAAAATAAATGGAATATTTAGAATATTAATAATTTTGTTTTGAATTATTATAAATTAACTTATAAATATTCCAAGAAGTCCTAATGTAAGTAGAGTTTGTTGCATGTAAGTAATTAATAGATGCACGGACTCAATTGTCGCGAATAACCATAGACGGTTCTGTTTATGTTTAATTATTGTTGTAATTTGTAAGTTTTTAAATTTTTCCTCGCTTTATTACGGTTATTACTGTTATGGTAAACGGAAATCACGACAAAATTAGCTTGTTTAAAAAATTAAACCCATTGACTACCATACAGTTCAAATTTGATGATTTCCATAGTGCAGGTAGCAAACACTGAAATGCTAAAAAAATCAAGAGATTCGTAAATTTACTCTATTGATGTAGATACAAATTCCATTGTATTTTTTTTTTTACATTTTATAATTGTTCTTCAGAACGGTATGGGGCGCTACGAGCAACGTTGATCCATGAACAATTTTATCTGATTTTAGGGAAAAGTCAACTCGACATCATGTGATTAGAATCCGTGTATTAACAACCCATTAATTCTTCTAAAAATCAAATTAATAGATCAAATGAGTGACTTGGGATCTTCTCAGGAATACACAAGTTTCAGGTGTTCAGTATCTCAAAATAAGGTAACGACAAAAAAGAAATCTAATAAATTATTTACGCTCAATTTATTGTCGATGTATCAATATTGCAGGTAATTGTTGACAATGATCCTGCTAAAGTATGGACTTATTATGATGCTGGTCCGCGACAAATTCGATGTCCATTAGTTTGTTTGCCACCAGTTAGTGGAACGGCTGATGTTTATTTTAAACAACTTTTGGCTCTCTCTGCTCGGGGTTATCGAGTGCTTTCAGTGAGTGTGCAAATTCCACACATTTTATTAATGATAATAATAAATTTATTATTTCTTTGCAGGTTGAATATCCAGTTTATTGGGCAATTGCAGACTTTTGTGAAGGATTTCGTAAATTTTTGGATCATTTACATTTAGATAAAGTACGATAAAGTAATAGTGGAAAAAGTTTTTATAAAAGGAATTTGATTTCAGGTTCATTTGTGTGGTTCATCTCTGGGTGGATTTCTGGCACAAAAGTTTGTGGAATATACGAAAATGTGTCCCAGAGTTCAGTCTCTCTTTCTATGCAATTCATTTTGTGACACGACCGTCTTCCAATACACTGATTCGTGCATCATGTTCGTATATTTGTTTTGTACTTTCTCATTTAAAAGTTACAATGAATTAAATATAAGAAAACATTGATTGTGAAATTGATGATTTCATTTAAAAAAAAACGATTGTTAAAAATTTTCAAAATAATTTTTTTTAAATATTTTAATCTCATATCGAGACTAATGATGATATCATAACTATTTTAGTTTCTGGATAACACCTGCATTGATCTTGAAGAAAATGATAATGGGAAATTTTCCCAAATCATCCAGGGACCCAGACATTATACGTTCCATTGATTTTATGGTTGAAAAGGTATTACAAACAAATAAAAAAATTATATTATAAACTAACATTTTACTATTTACAGTTAGATAGTTTAAGTCGACGTGAATTAGCGTCACGTTTGACTCTAAATTGCACAAGTTGCTACGTTGAACCGCAAAATGTAAATTCAGTTCCAGTAACAATCATGGATGTATGTTTTAAAAGATTTAAAAAACAATCAAGAATTTAAGATGAATAATTTATTTAAAGGTATTTGATGAATATGCATTGAGCCAACGTGTGAGAGAAGATTTATACAAATGTTATCCCAATGCAAAATTAGCTCATTTAAAAAGAGGCGGTAATTTTCCCTACCTGAGTCGCAGTGACGAATTTAATTTGCACTTAAGGGTAAGTTATTTAAATAAATCATAAAAGCAATTGTTTACACAACATTTGTTTTTAAGATTCATTTACGAGTTCATGAGGGAACACCGTACAGTGCAACGGACGAATTAATGTCGTGCTCTACTGTTGGTGGTAGTAATGAAACGGTTATGGGCAAAGATTGCTTATTTATGGAAATGGGTGAAAGCATCGCTGCTTAAAATACCACAATTGACTAAAATGAACTCAATCAATTATTTTTGCAATTTAAAGAAAATATGTAATAATTTCTTTTTTTTTAATGAAATTTAATACAATATATTATTATACATATATATTTGATCTGATTATAAAATAATCACAGTTTAATAAGAGAAAACAATTTCATTAGAAAAACTAATTTAAATACATGGTGATTTATCAAACAATTGAAAATAATTTACTATATATATAATTGTGCTATTCAGCTTTACAAATATAAAAATAATTTATAATTTTATATGTAATTTAAATAATAATTACGTCATTTTACTACGAATCCAAGGTAAATAAGTCTGAACATCTGTATACAATCCTGGAAGCAGAGGCCTTGCGCAACCAATACCCGACGATACAACTCCAATTATTTCATAAAAACCATTTTCTTTGACAACCAAAGGTCCACCAGAATCGCCCTGAATTAATTTTAATTAATTTCTTTAAAACTAATTTTGCAAAAACTTACGTTGCATGAATCTTTTCCACCTTCTTTAAATCCTGCGCATAAATGGCCTCTTTGTATTGTCTCGTGAAATCCTGCCTGTCGATACCAATTAGCACATTGTAATCTATCCACGATTTTCAATTGCACTTTTTGCAAAATGTCAGCTAACTTCCCACCTAACAAAATAATAAACAAATGAAAAAATCTTTTGTTTAAAATAACAAATATAATAATAATAATATACCATATCCAGGTTCCTTATTCCTGCCCCAACCCGCTACTGTGACATCCTCACTTTCAACACTCTCACTTCCTGAATTCGGGAGACAAATCGGTTGTTTATAATCATCCCAAGTTATTGCTGGGCTGATTTTGATCAGTGCAATGTCGTTTACAAATGAATCCACCGAAAAATATTCGTGCATTATAATTTTATCCACTTTTCTCACAACTGTTACGTCGGAATATGGAGTATTCGATAGACTGTTTACTCCTGCTACGACTTTATAGGCTTCTTTATTCTTATTGCGTTCAGGGCTAAAAAGGATTACTTAAAAAAAAAATTTACTTTACGATTTAAGTTCGGATTATACTCTGTAAAACAATGCGCTGCTGTGAGAATCCATTGATTTGAAATTAACGCTCCACCACAGAAATGGCCACTTTTATGTTGCAGTGATACCTATATACCGTAAAGGAAAATTTATATTTTTGTATTTTATTAGCTATTACTTTATACCATCCAAGGAAATTCACCATTGAATGTGTCTTCACCATTTACAATTTTTGATTTTCTTACTATTTGCTTACCGCAATGCGATGCAGTTTCTGGAGTTGAAAAATTTTTTTCTTGGATTTAAGTAAATTAAATAATTTTCATACCTTTTGGGTAATGGAGTACCGATGTTGGTGACTTTAAAAACTGGTTTTCAAAACCCAACCAGTTAATCCTGAAAGGTAGTCCTTTGACTGTAGCGAAAGAAAGTAGTGTGTATGACCAAACTAAATTGACGTTAAATTTCATTTTTTTGTATGTTTAGTAATGTCCATGTGTTAGCTACTGACTGATTAGTTCTCAGTTACGGTTACAGGCGTTTAAATACGTAAATAAAACAAAAGACCACGTGGGTTGACATGAAAAATCAGGCCAATATTTTTATAAACGAAAGTAGGGTGGAACATTTTGACCTAAAATTGAAAGTTTCCCTCCCTCATATGTAAACAAAACTTTCCCTTGAGTTAATAAACAAAAATTGTATAATAATTTGATGTTAAAAATCAGAATCAAATATAATTATCGCTATTAGATTTATTAATTCAATTTCCAGTAGTTTTTAACAAACAATTAATAAGTAAAAGCATGAGAATAACAACAAAAATAATTACGAAATAAAATTTTGGAAATATAATTCCAAGAAATTTGTTTTCCAAAATGAAAATTTTCCATTCCAATCAAGTTTACACAAGAGATTGATGGGTGGAAATCGAATATTTTTTTTTTAAAAAAAAGGTCAAAATGTCCGTTGTCATTTGGCTGATTCTAACCCTTTCATTTCCCGGATTTATGCCTAGATTAGGATGAGTTATTATGGAGGTGTGATATATCCTGCCTCCATATTGAACCAATCCCTCATCGCTTCTATTGTTTATAAAATTTCTGCCCAAATGACACTTGATACACTTTGTTACATCATAATTATTTGCAATCATAAACATAAACTATTTTTTTTAATTATAAAAAAAACATTAATTAACAGTTTTATAAGGTATTTATTTCCTTAATTAAAAAGTTGATATAATCGACATTAAAAAAAAAGTCACGATTCAAAGAGTTATATTTACAAATCATATCGTTAGCTATTTCGATGTTACAATCAGGGCAAAAGGAAACGTTACTATTCAACAGTGGTTGCTCTTACGGCTAATAATCTGTAAAAATTTCCATGCCATTTATCTGTAAATAAAACCTACTAATCCAGTGACCTAGTAATTGGGAAACTTAACAGGAAATTCAATAATTTGTGTAAGATTATTGATACAACAGTAACAAGAATTATGTACCTATTGATAATGCGCTTTTTTTTATAAAGAGAAAAACAATTTATCATTAAATAGTCACATAGTTAGTCTGCGAGTGACATCATCAATTTGAGTTGGTTTATGATTGAATAGAATATCGGTTCTAACGTCCAATGATTTCATCATTTTCAAAGGGTTGGAAATTAATGATGAATCGCGAAGATGATGAGTTGAACGTTTATTTCTTCTCCAGTTGCATCGTTGCGACTAATAAATATTAATTTAAGAATATTTAGAAATTTTATTTAAATTTAAATATTTATGTTATTCGAAAGTGGGTAAATGAATTCAATTTTTTTATTACCGGACATTTCCCGTGACACATTCTTACGTCACACTCTAAATACAGAGCTGGACTGCCAGTGAATCGAAAGGCCTTGAAATAAGCGAATATTTGGGTCTCGAATAGTTTATTGTGAATGTTGACCCCGTGAAATTCACTGATGAGTTTTTCATCGGCTGGACATCTTGAAATTAGTAAAATCGTGTTGTAAGTTTTTTTTTTTGATGGTTTTATTTAATAATATTTTGTCTGTTTTGGGTGCAATTCATAACTGCGCAATGAGTTAATGAAACAAGGAAAAAATTTGCTATTATATATTTTGAATGCGAAATGATGTAATTTTAGTATTTCATTGCATAATTTAGTATATTTTTGTAAATACTATTTGCGATTTATTAAGGATATTAATGAAAATGTAAAAATTATTTACCCGTATTTATCAATTAGAGTTATCCTTTTCTGGCCACCGTTATGAGCAACACAGTTATTGATTATTACATCGAATTCATCTGAATATAAACATTTTAATACCAAAAAATTGGTTAAAGAAAAAATATTTTTACTTACTTATTTTGCTCCTCATATGAATGACAAGTGTCAATGGATCGCCAACTGAAACTGAGCCTTGAATTGTAGGCCCTTCCAACCCCAAGCCCTGTTTAATTTCCATATAACATTCGGGAGAAATTAAAGAGAAATGCATACTGCGAGGCGGTCCTACTTTTTCAGAAACCGATCTGAAAGTAAATAGAAATTATGATATTTTTAAATTTTATATAGGAATAAATAATCCTTACTGCACTTCAACAAATGGAAAAGAAACCGTTTTCCAAAAATCAAAGGCGTAATCGCATGTAACTTCAATATGTTCATCTTGATCACCTTCAATTAGAGGATTGTACTGCACTGATAATGTATTCCACATTGATTTTTTCTAGAAATAATAATTTTTTTTTTAAATATTATTTCAACTGATATCAATTAAAATACTATTTGATCTTGTTGAGCTTTGGGACGTCCATATAACGTTCCACATTTATTGAGTTCGATGAAGAAATCGTACCGATTGGCACCGGTACCATTTATGCAAATGCAAGACGGATCAGAAGGATAATTTGATGTGTAAATAAGACCATTGAATGATCCATTAAATGTTATGGCAATTCTCATTGAATCATTTTGGCACTCAGCATCGACATCTGTCAAATGAAAAATTTTCAAAATTAACGACCATTATTGCCTAGTAAAACCATTACCATAAACTTTAGTGGAATTGACTATTTCGCTTCCTGAGGATTCTGATGGTGGTGGCCAACGGATAATGTCCGCGGGCCGCTCTTCTTTAGTAGTTGTTTCTGGCAGATTATCTGGCAGTGTTTGTTTTTCAGTGAAAATCTCCGGCACGTATTCTTCTGTGGCCGGAATGGTCACTGTCGTTGTAATCTCTTCTGTTGCCGGAATCGTTACTGTTGTTGTAATCTCTTCTTCTTCGCTCTCGTGAAAACTAGTTGTGTGCTCGAAATGGTTAATCTCTTCTTCGCTCTCGTGTAAACTAGTTGTATGCTCGAAATGCTTAATTTCTTTTTCGGGTTCGTGGAAATTCGTTTTGTGCTCGAATTGTTTTATCTCTTCTTCGTGCTCGTGAAAATCGGTTTTGTGCTCGAAATGATCTTCCGCCTCCTCCTCGCTTATTTCTTCCGACGATATATGTGTTGTCTCCACTATTGTAGGGATGTGTGGAGTAGTTAATGTTAGCACTTCTTCTTCTGATGCTGATATTTCCGTTTCATTTTGGGCTAGAATCTGCAAATAAAAATTTTTTATTGCTTTCATTATGAAGTGCTTAATGTTGAAAATATTTTAACGAATTTCATATTCGATTAATACTTACAGCTGCGTAGGTTGCTGAAAAAAATAAAATGTGTGCAAGATTGTATAACATTTTTGATTAAATTAGAATGATGAACACAGGTTGGTTACTGGGATGTTGGATTGGATGCCGCCGTTTACGATGCTGCAGAGTTTGTAACGCTCTTGTCTGCCACTAGGTTTCAGTATCGATTGAATTTTGCTGTTTTAACGTCGTTTTCAAGTTGACAGGTCAATTAATTTCATGTAATTTTTATTTTAAAAAATTACAGAAATAATAAGAATTTAGAGATTTACTATTTTTGGCTCACAGTGTTGCCTTTAATGCCATCAATTTATTCGCAATGGGATTAATAAAAAAAGGCTAAGGGAAGTTTAGTCTGTGTAGTTGTCTGCTTAGAGGTAATAAAATAAATTTTCCCAACGGTTAATCTTGATTAATGTCTTGTAGTCTATCAATTGGAAGTGGCCAATAAACCAAATTGAGATACTCGACTTAGAAAAAAGTAATTTCTCTATTAAAAATATTTTTTAACAAATAAGTACTCAGATATGCCAAATTTTATTCACAAGTATTTATCATACACAACCATTCGATTTTCATTATATTAAACAAAAATTTATTGTTTATTAAATATTATTATACGACACCCAAAAATCGCAGATTGATTTGCATTGCAATTACAAAATCCCCAATTTGATGTGCTTAAACAAAAATGGCAAATGAGAACAATAAAATGAGTGAATAAAAAAATGATATGTACAATTTTTAAGTACTGGAATTTGAACAATTAATTTTTTTTTTAAAATTAAAAAAATATTATTTGGTATTGGCATTTTGTGTGTACTAATTTTTATTTTTTTAATACTTTTTCATTTTTAAATTTTTTTTTATATTTTATTTCACTTTGCACTAATATTGAACGACGTATTTTAGAGGCCTTATTTTTCAGCTGAGTTTATATTTGGCTGCTCATAACTCAATTTACGTTCATATGCCTTGTTACTTGATGCCCTTTTGGACGACTCTTCCCCCGCAGTTTTTGGCGGATTTATTTCTTACGAGATCTTTCATTTAATCGTTTTATTTTGGATATGAAGCTGTGGGAAAATGAGGTGGTGATTCACGTCGACCTTGATGATGAATTTTTGGAATAAAATCCGTATGAGGATATGTTTTAAGAAGTTCTTTCGAACAACCACGCAATCTTCGCATTCGAGCACACAAAACGCAACTTACTCCCGAACTTACTAACAGTAGAATCAATAACAAACTGAAAATAGCAGCTAAACCAGCACGTCTGAAACACACAGCATTCGGATCCAAATCTATTTTTAAAAAATATAAAATAATTAACACATATATCATATTAATATTATAATAATTTACCATTGCTATCGTATCCTGCATTTAGATTTTCTAATTTTTCTGTTCTTACATCGAGCGATTGAAACATCTTCAATGTATCTGACACCGTCGTATTGTCGTTCGGGTCAGATATCGAACGTTTCTGAATACTTCTCCAATAACATCGCTGTTTCTGGAGTTGAAAAGAAAAAATATTTTTAATATTATTTTAAAAGTAATTTAATTTAAAAAATTAATTACTGGGCATATTCCGTGACACATTCGAACATCACATTCGATATAAAGAGCTGGGCTGCCAGTAAAGCGAAAAGCCTTAAAATAGGCGAAAACCTGAGTTTCGTATACCCCACCGTGGAAATCTTTTCCACGGAATTCGCTGATTAGCTTCTCATCGACTGGACATCTTTGAAAAAGTTGTAAATTGCTATTAAAATCAAATATTAAATCGCAAATCAACGCATTTAATTACCCGTGTTTATCTATTAAAAACATTCTTTTGTGACCTCCGTTGTGCGCAACGCAATTATTAATAATAACATCAAATCCCGCTATTAAAAATAGTTTTAATATTAATTAATATTTATTTTCCTCGTTTTGGATTTAATTCTTACTCGTTTGGCTTCGCATGTAAATAATTAGTGTTAAAGGGTCACCAACAGCGACTGGACCTCCAATTCGAGGTCCGGTTAAACCAAAACCTTGTCGAATTTCCATGTAACATTCAGGTGGGGTTAGAGTAAAAAGTAGTGGATTTCCAGTTGCGATTCTAAATTAATAAATAATTTTTTAATTTTAAATTTTTTAAAAATTATGTAATATCTTACTGCACATCTACTACAGGGAATGAAATTGTCTTCCAGAAGTCATAACCGTATTCGCAAGTGACTTTAAAGTGCTCGTCCCATTCCTCTTCTATAAGCGGATTGTATTGAACGGTCAATGTATTCCACATGTATTTCTTCTGTTGATAGAAATATTATTTTTAACGTTAAATAAATTATCTACATTGAGCTTACATCATCGGTAAGGTCCTTGGAGCCGCCATTGAGAGTTCCACATTTATTAAGTTGGATGAAAAAATCGTACCGATAAGACCCAGTACCATTAACGTACACACAAGTTGGATCGTAAGCATAACTCGATGTGTAAATGAGACCGTTGAACGAACCGTTAAATGTTATAGCAATTTTCATGTAATCATTTTGACATTCAGCATCGATATCTGTCGAATTTAAAGTAAATACTTTAAAATTGTGTTTTTTTGTTAAGTTTAGAAATATTTAAAACTAACCGTAAACTCTGGTTTTGTTCATGCTGTGAGTTCCTGGTGGATCTGGTGCTGGCCATCGAAGGGCTGTTTCCGTCGCAGTTTCGCCCGGTAAATATTCCGGTGGTGGTTTCCCACTGAATGATTCGAAGGGATTGTCGTAATAAATAACTTTGCTTTCGTGCGCTTCTCGACTTTCTTCGGATGAAAAAGTTGCATTGGTCGTGATTTGTCTTAAAGACGTGCCTTTCGTTGTTACTTCGTGCGACGTGGCTGATGTTTCTGACGTTTCGTTTTGACCCATAACCTTAATATTTCAATTATGTTTTAATTGCGATTGATTAGAAATTAATACTTACCACTGCGTATGTTGTCGCGAAGAATAGCATATGTGCGAGGTCATACTGCATTTTGTATAAACCTATTTTTAAAAATGGGAAAACGATTTTAGAAAATAAGTTAAGAAATGGGGGGATTAAGATTAAGGAAAACTTCAAGGTTCTGGTCGCTTAAAATTCGATGTTAAAGATAAAATTCGTTTCGCACAACTGTTTCGTACAGTTCGACACGCGTCAACAATATCCTCCCACCCTAAGAAAAAATACGACAAAGCGTAACCTTTAACTAAAAAAAAAAAATTTTTTAAGACTACGTGAAAACCAATTGGGAAATTTAGTAAAAAGTAATTTCCATCGTTTAAAAAAAAATTATTTCCCTCAGCTTTGATAATTTACCACTAAGCTCGGATACAATTAAAATCTCATCGTTAAGATGTAGGACATCGATAATAAAATTAGTCTTAAGTTTTAATTATTTAAGTCAAGGTGAAAATGAACTTTTCCTATTTTTACCTCGAAATTTCTTTTTCAAATTCGTTCACTCAAACAAATCTAAAAAAAAATGGAATTTGAAACCAGATGTTAGCAAATTTCCTTTGTCTTGATTTTTTTGTGCCAAAAGACACAGATCTTTTTGTCGGCAAAGAAATGACGTTAATTACAGTTCCAAATGTGTAAAGAAAAAGTATTTAAATCCTTTTCTAATGCACCACGTTTAAAAAGTCTCTTATTCTCAAGTCAACGAACGACATTGAAAGTTTTATAACTCAAGTTTTTTTTTAAACGATATTGAATTTGTCGTGTTACGTCGACAGTAAAATTACAAACCGAGTGAAAGTAAATTTGCATCAGTGCTCTTAAGTTGTTTGTTGTGTTTGGTCCGAGAGGTTTTTCACCCCTAATGACCATTAGCGTGTCCTTTTAATTTCACAGGTTTGTTTATAATTTTTTTTTAACTGTTAAAGTTGATGATACAGGAAGAAACAAGAACTTTTCAAGTGTACAATGACATATTAGGAAGTTGGAAAAATGGACATTGAAAAATATTCAGGCATAAATAAGTGAATTCGGAACTAAAATAACCAATACAAATCTAATTACCAAAAGCAATTGCCCATGAAAATGAATAACCAAAAATTCTTGAAAAATAAATAATTTTTTTAAAATAAATATTTTAAGTGAAATTATTTTTTGTAATGATTAATCAATATAGAAATAAATAAAATTTCTACTTACTATTATGTAAGTTTCTCAATATAAACCTGTTGTCTCTTCTGACTACGCGTTTTCTCCAACTGTGCACTATTATCAAACTGAGCTGACTAAAGGAAAATCATCTCCATGCTGTTGGTTTATAGGGGCCAAGGGCAGATGCATCAACCAATCAGAAAGCGTGAGGGTAATGGGCACAGGTAAAGTGTTCGTCCTTCTTCAGGAACTTCCGCTCCCTCTCATGTCTTGCGTGGGAGTCTCTGACCGCATGTATGGGCGTGGGCTCACGCGACAGCATCTGCCTTGGCGCGCGTACAGGAGTCAGCGCCCGTTAAAATTAAAGTGTTTCGTAGCGAGAAAAATGAATCAAAACTCTTCAAAAACAAGTAGCGTAAATAAAAATAAAAAAAAATTTAAATTGGCAAACAGGAACTAATTTATTCGTCTTTAATTCGTATTTTTATGTGGGCGCAATCTAATTGTTTGTAGGATAAAATAAAATTATAATTTTTTTTTTATATCTGAAAATAAAAGGAAAAAAATCTTAAAATATTTTAAAATTAATTTTGTAAATTATTGTCTTGATCTTTTAATACCTCAAATATATCCCTGTTGCATTGCACGTGTTACAGCAACAAGATTTTTGATCTGCTCATTCGGGTCAAGGCTCGACGAAACATCCTTTTGACTTACACCCATTTCGAGATGATCGGAATCTTGTTATCCCCACTGAGAGGTTGGATATGCAGGCTACTGGTATGAGTTCATTAAAAATTTAATAATAATAAAATAACGAGTATGTATGTAAACGATGTCGGGTTTCATTGGAAGCTCAGCAGTATGTCTATTATAAGTTTATAGAGCAGTGATGAAAAAAAACCTATTCTTCGATCGTGTTTAATATTATCCTAATATAACAAAGTCCGTGGGAAATGTTTTTAATGTGTTCCTCCAAACTTATAAATCTCAAATGTAGGTTTTTTAAAGAATAGAATGCATAATGTAATAAATTTCATAAATTTCAAATTCTAAAAAAATAATTAAATAATAAAATAAAAAAACAACTTTTTAACTAATCACAGACTATTGAGAATTTGGCAACATTCATTGTATAAGAAATTAAAAATACATAAAATGATATAAAATAGCAACTGCAAAAGGTGTTGGAAGTACATACACTCTTTACTTTTTATAGTTAACCTTATATAAATAAAAATAACTAGTATCGTGGGAGAAAATATCTTCATCTTTTCCTCACCACTCTTAAGGGTCATTATACTTCATCTCGGTTATTCGCCCTAAATCCCCAATATTTTGATATCTCACGATATTTGCTATTGAATCATTGAATAGGCATTTTGCATTCAGTTCTTATGACTTACTAACACAACATTGAAAAGTGATTGATTTACATTAGAAAAATATACTTTAAAAGAAAAATTAATTTAAGGAGGAAAATATTTAAAATTAAACCAATAACAACTGTATCCATAATTAACTATCTCTTCCTTTCGTATATGATGACCTTGGCAATAACTTCCGGCATTTGAAGCCAAAGTTCAAGAATCGCAGATTGGATGGGTTCCACCTGTGGAGACAGTTTTGGTTCTGCCTGTTGACCATCAGCGATGATGACCACTTTGGAATTTAAGCAATAATTTGCGTGCATATTAAAAGCGGTTCGAAAGTCATCCTCCTTGCTACAGTGGGCCTAATAAGTGTTTACTTGCCCATTTGTTACTTCCCACTAAATATTGCACCTAATTACGAGGCACAAAAGTCTATTTATAAATAATTTTTTGCACGAATAACAATATTTACCTCGAAATTTTAAAGTTTTAAATCTCTTAATAAAATCTCTTTACGGATTTCGTGAGATTTTTTTTTCTTTGTCACAAATTCATTTTCGATGACACTCGCAAATTTTATTTTCCCAAAGGAAAATGGACAGCCCATTTTAAATTTTGCCCAACTTAAAACGTGAATAGTAATTTAAGTAGCAAAACAAGTCACGTTTTTTTTATGTTTAAAAAAAAGTCGAAAGAAAAGTAAAAATTCAATTAAAAACGAATAAAATTTGTAATTATAAATTATTTAAAAAAATAACATAAAATTTAACATTTTATAACAATGCGATTACCCACAAGCAAAGGCGATCAGAAGAATGTTCCTCATTGAACATAAACAGAAATTTCAATTATTAAAGACGATCAGAACTTGTTGTCAGCTTCCTTATTACACTGAATTGTTTATGGAGGTCTACGCCCTCGTCTCGTGCTTGTCCACTATGCATTTCTGAGTTTCGCTACCGAGTCGAAAAAGAGGGCTGACGACCTTGAGACTTTTTTGGACATCAACAAATTGAGGAAAACAAAAAAAAGATGATTTGCTGACATGTGTATTGGAATTGTTGTATGAATCGTGAGTCTTTTTTTAAAAAGTAATTTTTTTTTTCCTCTTTACACTTTTCACTTTTAGTCACTTGGGAAAGGTGAAATACGTAATGATGAGATGCACTAAACGACTCATTCACAACTATTCCGTAATTATATCTTGCACTTACAGTAATTTTATTTTTGAATTTCGTGGTGAGAAATTAAACAAAATATTTTTGTCGTAATAATATTAAACATTTGTTTTGACCATGATTTATATTACGTTATGTCATCGTGTGAGTATAAATGAGATTAAAATAGATAAATTTTGTTGTAATTTCCGTTCAGTTTAAGCATTAGCCTAATTTTTGCATGTTTTGCAAGTAGTACTTCCCGCGCAAATCTGATCTGTGTCATGCAAGATGAAGATGGGAACAAATTAAGGCCAAAAATTAGTGTTTTTTCGATAATGTAATTTTAATTTATTCGGCAATTAAGAAGAAATTTTT
>JAQFZU010000523.1:0-24027 GCA_034696185.1 Henia vesuviana | reverse complement strand
TTTGTTTATTATTTAAAAAAAAAGTTATATTTTACTTTTATTTGCTTTAGAGTATAATTTTTTTTATTGTGTTTACATTTTATTTACTATTTTTATTAATATCGAAAGAGAAAATAAAATTTTAAATTGAAAAAATATTTTTTCAAAAAATTTCTTTTAAAAACATTAATTAAATAAATAATTAGAATGTAAATTCTATTTTTTATCTACTTTTTGGCTACATAAAAATCGAGTTTAATTAAATAAATTTTAATATTAAAATATTAAAATATCGGGTCAAAACACGTTATTACGTAGTAAAAGGTTAAAAGTGTAAAATAGAACGAGTTACACTATAAAACCATAAGGTTAAACACGTAAAATTTCGAAAAATTCACAAAATCGGGGACATAACTAATCATTCCATTTCCGGATACGGATCGAGTTTTTTTTTTTACAAAATCGAGTTTACGGTGCCTTAAAAGGACCTTTGTAACTCGAAAACCTGATTTTTCCCCTCTTAAAAATCATCTTTTTAAAAAGGTCTTTTAACTCTTTTTTCCTTTCTTAAAATTTCCTCCATGAACTAAACATCAACAAATTTGTTATTTTAAAAAAATATAAAAAAAATTCTTAACAATTTATTTATTTATTTAAGTCTGAAAGAAAAAAAAAGGTCAATTGATGAATTCAATTGTCCTCCTTTAATGACTTCATTTCCGGTCTGTGACCATTAGAAAGTTCCACTCGAACGATAATTTTTGCAGCAACCGTTGTTTGGCGAAGGCAGTCAAGGCCAATGTGTGCGTTGCATCACGAGTTGCGAAGTGACGTCATCGGGTATTGGGTTTTCGAGGGGTAAAGCGATGTGGGGGTAGGGGTAGTGGAGTCGAGTGCGAAAAGGAGGGCTGAGAAAACGCGACGTGATGGCAGCAACCCCAAGTCGGATTACGACCAAGCCGATTAAGCCTAACGGGGGGTTGTGGGAAGAGGGTTTTTGGTGGGGGGAGGGGGTTTGGGGAAAAGACGCATTCCGATGATGACCACCCCGGCCTCCCCCACGTGAGGAATCTGCTTGTGGGTGGCTACGAGTGCCGCCTAGAGTGCGTCACAAAACTGGTTTTGTTGTGGACGGGAGTTGAGAGGAACGTCGTGACTATTAATTGATGGCTGCGCACCGGGATAAAAGGCCTACGGGTTGGAACAAAAGACGAGAAAAAAATTTTTTTTTTTCTTTTTAGAAATTATTAAAAAGAATTTGAAAAAAATACCAAAGTCAATAAAAGAACGAATTTTTAATTTTTTTTTTTTTAAATTTTTTAAAAATTTGTTTAAAAAGAAATTATCGATAATGACCAGGATAAATAAATAAATACATTGAAAGGCTGAGCCCTATGGCAATGGCATAGTTTGCCCTCCCTGCTCTTCCCCCACCAATACCACCCCATTAGTGGAGGCGCTGCATTCCTCATAGCAACATTTTCGACTCCCCTATAGTGAAGTGAGGTCAAATTGAGGCTCATCTTCCTGGAAACCTCGACCTCTCAACTTAGCCAGGTGAAGAGTTCAGGTGCGCTGTTGTTGTTGTTGTCAGTATGGTCAATCGAAGGAATTTAAGTGGAATTTAAGGGCGAGTTTGATTGGATTTTTATGAAATTTAAAATTAAAAAAATTTTTTTTTTAATGGTATGGGAAATCGTGAGTGGAGGATTGAGGTACAGGTGCGTTGTTGTTGTTGGGAGGGCGGGAATAATTTAGCGGACTTTTGCTCTTTAATCTGTAGAATGCGGAGTGTCTTTTGCGCTCATTTTGTCGGCGGGTGGAGTCGGTTTTGGTGTTGGTGATTTTGGCTTTTAATTTTGGTCGTCGGAGATTAGTCGAGCGTCGGTCTATTGTGATGCGGACTCGGACCCCCCATCGGCCGACGAGGCGGCTTCCCCGCTGCTCTCGCTCCGACTCGCCTGACCTCTGGTGCCGGGTTGGAGGTCAACTGCTCTTTTCCATTTTGGGAGCTCCGCTTTGCCGCTCACCTGTGTTGCCACCTGAATTTTCTACTTTGGTAATGATCCGACAACCGAAATTTCATTTCAATTTAATTTACGTAAAAAAAATTTATTTGTAATATTTAATTAATCAATTTAATAATATCGAGCGAGAGGAAAAAAATAAAAAAAAAATAGGAGCGAGGTTTAATTGTAATGGCGGAAGTGGATGTCGATGAGGAACATTAATGGGCGTCTCCCGAAATGGAATTTATGAAGGAGATGCGAGGGCAGCAGAAGCAGATTACTCAGAGATGGAAAGAGTGAGAGGGAGGGAGCGAAAAGAGTGGAATGAAACATAAATTATCCGCACTGAGAAGGGTGAGGGAAGGGTTTATGGGGCACATAGGAAGGGAGAAGAGAGAGATGGAAGATGGCGACGAATGGATTCGACTATGCCATGCACCATCCGGAAATTCTGTTCACACCATCATAAATTAGGACCGTATATTGTGTATGTATATAAGAGTCTCTCTTTCTCTCTGTTTGGATTCTTAGCACTCGATATGAGGTGTGGGCCCTCTGAGCTCCCATACTTTTTCTTCGCCAACAAGACACACGGTCCAACGGGGACTCGCGCAAAAACTTTGATGATGAAATTGGCTCTTTCCAATGCTTCGAGAATCCCTCACCCCATTTTCCTCTCAACCCTTTTCCCCCATCAATATTTCCAGCATCGCCCCATTATTATTATTACTCGAAACTCAACCCTTTGATTCCCCCTTCTCTCAATCTCTTTATCGAGGGGACACTCACTAGCGGCAGTTCGGTCGGTGATTTACGTCTTGATTAATCCGTCGTTATGAGTCAGAGAAATCGGGGGAAGGAGTAAATGAGGCGGCCATCGATCCATTTTATACATATTTTTTTATTTTTTTTTTATTTTTCGTTTCCCGCATTCGCTCTCAACCCCTTTTTCTCGCAATCCCGACAAGTGTGCGATTCGTGGAGCGGAACGCAGTTTTAAGTTTGATCGCGGTCGTGTCGTTCGGATGGGTGAGGGGGGTAGGGGGGAGGGAAGGTGGGTGTGTGGCCATGAAGGCGTCGGCACCCAGGTGTGACCCGCCTCCTGTTCCTTTTGGGTTGGTGCGCGCACGCGTTCATTAGGTGGGTCGATGTGGACTCGTCTCGCGTCGTGGATTAAAAGGGAAGGAGAGGCTTCGCTGCAATCGACATGAATCTTTTATTTGGCCGATGCGAGGCGCTGCTGGTGCGGGTGGGAGACGAGAAACGCGGGTTTAAGGGATGCGTTCACGTGTGACTGCAACGATGACATGAAAAATTAACATATGCGTTGTCGTCAAACAGCGCGCCATTACAAAACGAAAACTGGCGCCGAATATGCATCGTGATTAGGTATATAGAGATGGGGGGTGGGGGAGGGAGGGGGATGCGCAGCCCACAGACGATTCGTTTTTGGGCGCGCGTAAATATTTGATGAACGCCAACGGGAGCTGGCATTAAATTAATAGCGCCACACTGGCTCGGTAATGATCACTTTTCTTCTTCGTCTTCTTCTTTACCTTTTTTTTTTTAAAAAAAAAAAAACTTTTTTTTTCGTGTCTTTCTTTTTCGCCTATACTTTACATATATTTCTACGCATATTTACTCGGATTCCCTGGTTCCTCATTTCCTATTTTTTCTTCTCCTTAACTTGGATAATATAAAAGAAAATGTGATGGCAAAGTGTTTGTGACGGGAAGGTGACAGATGGGGATGTTACACGTATACGTATATATTATATGTGTAAAGGAAAAAATATATTTTATTTTATTTCTTTTTTACTTTTTACTCAAAATAAAAATAAATAAATAAGAAAGTTGAGTGACGACCACCCATGCGCTTTGACGGCGAACGACACCTCGTGACAGGTGTGCGGTGGCGATGCATTTCTCGAAGGTCAATTGTATTGATAATTTACGAGTGAATCCTTGGAATGCCATAAGGGCCTCCTCTCCCTTTATCTCTTTCCCCCTCCCCCCTCCCCACTTGTTTATCTCGCCATTTCGACTTTTTTTTTCCTCTTGCCCTTTTTTCTCGTGCCATCCTGAGCTGCGCGGACAGGTCGCATCCATCAGACAATAATTGGGCGGACGGAGTGGTGAGTTGGGACGCCATCACCTGAATAAAAATCACCTGATTACCGATTGGTTCCTCTGAACCAACCGGACATGGTCGTAAGGCTCGTAACATCACCTCCCCCACCCCTGCTGCCCCGTGGAGGGTGGAGGGGGAAAGATGCAGTCGGGACAGACACAAATCGCTTAATAAGGAGACGATGTTAAGAGACCTGTTTTCAATTAGTTGCGGGTAATTAGAACAACGGAAGTTGCTTATTTTAAATATTATTTTTTTTTTGAAGTTTTATTTATTTGTTTGATTTTTTTTTAAAAAAAAAAGGGGAAAAATTTTTCGGTGAGAATTTCGCCCCATCGCATCCAATATTCATGGGGTCTGCGGGGGCGCGATATTTTATTGAAACGTCAGCCGTAGTTTGAGGCCTCTCACCTGTGGTACGTGTTTGATTTGGACGTCGACACCAATCTGCTCGCATTGAAAATTACATGAATTTATGGAATTGAACAAGATGGAGTTGAAGGTGGAGGGGGGGAGGGGGATGGGGAGAGATGAAGTGTAAGCGAGACCCAGGCCACAAGTCGTAGAATCGTCGTCCATCCGTGCCGATATGGAAGGTGTATGGGTTCGAAAGGGTGTGGGAGATGTGTTAGAGTGGGTTTGCGGAGATGTGAAGGTTGCGCATGCGTGGCCAAATTATAGGCTGGCGTAAGGCTTTTGTCTGCCACTGTAGAATATTATTAATGAGAAATCCAAGCCGTTCATTGCACCACGTGAAAGGAAAGGGTAGGAGGTGGTGGTGGTAGTGGTGGCTGGAGGCGCCCTCCGACGCCCACCATTGCCGCTGGACGGCGCTCGAATTATTGATGGGCGCCGTATACGTAGACGGGTCGCCTTGCGCCGCTCGCCTACTTAACCAATGAGAATTATGCGTAGTGAGAGGTGGCCATTACTGCATGTTGTGGATGCCGCTTGACACGGACTCGGCTCTAACAACGCCGTGCGACGATGATGGCAACTGCTGCTTTTTTCTTATTTTTCCTCTTTGTTTCGAGAGAGGGGAACGGGAGAACAGTCGCAATTAATGATTTGGCGGTCGATTCGATAATGCAAATACAAATATATCGAAATAAAATAAATAAATAAACGCAACTTTATGGCGTAAAATAATGGGAATCGACGCTGTTTATATAGAATTAAGTCGAGTCAATAATTACACTCGATCGAAACCGTTTCGTAGTTGCTCCGCGCGAGGATTCGCGGCACAGACGAGTGTTTGGAACACGCGAGACAAGTGGTCAACGAAGGTCAAATCGCGGATTGGGAAATCAATTTAGGGGACACCGGGAGGGGGGGAGTTAGCAGTATTTGGGGGGGGGGGGGGAATAAGGGAGAGTGGGCAGAGGCGCGTTAAGAGGTGGGGGTATGGGGGTGTAAAGAGGTGGTGGGCATACGGAAATTGTCGCGCCATAGCGTCGTTGTGTGGCAGTTCATTAGGTAAATTGCCAGGCCGGGGTCAGCAGTGCATTCAGCCCGAGCTCGTAAATCTGAAGCGGAGCTGCGTCGTTCGCTTTTTGCGCTTCGTGTTTACAGGATGTCCACACCATTAGGACGGGAGGCGCTGATTAGACGGACGCATGCGGCGGCCAGGTATACAGAGTGTATCTCTCTATTTCGCACAAACCTTCCCTCCCACCCTACTCTGCACTCTCCCTCCCCTTCCACCCTTTTCTCTTTCTCCGTTTCTCGCTTTCCCTTGGGTGAGTGTCCTGACCCGTGTGCGCTCGCCTCGGTCTTAATTATTGACTGCGCTCGTTGTCTCGCCTTGATGCTATCGCGGCCATTGCGCTCGCCAGTTATCTGGCTGGGGAGCCCGCGTGGTGTCGCCGGCTCGCCATTGGTCAGCGGGAGACGGCCGGGGCGAATGCAAAGGGGCCATCAAGAAACGAGTGTCGCCATATTCGTGTGCGCCCGAGCCAATATTTGCGATTATCAAGGCGGAGTGGGCGGCGCATGCGCGTAATTCATTCTTCTTTAATCATATTTCTTGAGGTCCGATAAAAGAGACGCGAAAGGAGTCATATGAGACGCGCGATCGCGCAATGGGGGATGGGAATTCTCTCTTCCCCTCCCCCTTCTCCCTTCCCCAATCTTTGCAAGAGGTTTCCGTGTCATCCGCGTTATCCAATTATTTATTTTCAATTTGCGGCTTTTTATTATTCACCATGGTAAGGATAGGGAAATATGGTTAATTATTATAATTACTAATTATAATAATAATGATTTTTTGAAATTTTTTATTAGGGATTTTTTAAAGGTGGGTGTATTTTGGTGATCCAACGATATCATTAGCTGAGCATCCTAATCACTCGCCTCCGCCTGCAATCGGAGCTGGCGGCCACGAGTATGGATGGGGGGAGGGTGGGGATGGGATGAGGTGGGACGACGAGAGGAAAACGCGTGTGCGGATCGATGTCGAGGCGTTTGCACGTTCGTTGTAACGAGTGAGTAGAGTTTCTTGCTGATCGGTGGACCGAGCGAGAGGCATCGTGGGAGTTGCATTGATGGGGCCAACGCTAATTATTTTAATTATTCAAATGAGGCATTGATTACGAATTCGTTGCCTCGGCATCGTCCATTTGGCTCGCGCAGTGTACGTACGTTCCAAGGCTTCGCTCGCTCGTCTCCTCTCGGCCACAACTCCTTGAGCCCCTGTATTTTCCATGTTTATTGCATTTTGGAGTGGCGCACAAAATGCGTGTCGGGAGTGCGACGCCTTTGGGATACGCGACGAACGGCTCTGGTCCAATTAAAAATTTGCACATTTATTACCAATAATTGTGTCTTGTAACGCAGACAAATGGACAGTGAGGACCTAATGGGGGGGTATTATGGGGTCGATGTCACCCCCACCCTCCTTACTCACTCTGGGGAGAAATTAAATGGAATTATGGGACTGCGAAATGAGTTCGCCTTCAACTGTTTCATCCTTTTTTGCTGTCTTCAGGTGGATGGAGATGTGCGAGTGTGTATTTAAAAAGAGGGTTTTTGATGGAAATGGAGAATGATGCGGAAAGAGAGACGCGCGCTAATTATGCGTCATCTCACTCGATGACCACGGATAGGAGGAGACGCAGCTGGAAAAAGAAAGAAAAGGAAAAAGAATGGTAAAGGGGGAGATGCGGTGTCATCGAGTGATAAGAAGCCAAAGAGACGTTGGGTTGTGTTGTGTGTGGGACCTCGTGACCGCTGTTGCCGGAAATGAACGGTTGGGATTGGGACTCCGATAGCGCCCGACGACTGATAGAAGCCGGCCGGAGTCGGTTTACAGCCGTCATCCGTTACGTTTGGCGTGTCCATCGTCGAGAAAAAAATAAGGGAAATGTGGAAATTTTTGAAGGGGTTTTTTTTCCTTCTTTCCTTAAGTCAATATGAAACAGCTGATGCGATTTTTATTTATTTTATTTTTATTTGAAAAAGACTGGGAAATGGGGTTTGGTCCATCGATTGTGGCTCGACCCCCGTCGGACGAGGGCATCGGATTTTAAACGTGGCAGTTAATTTAATAAAATTGCGGGCGCAGATATAGAGAAATAAATTACTGCGTTTGCATAGAGGCAATTTGCCATGGGCGCCCGCCATACGCCAAATGGGCGACTCCCCTCCAGATTAAAATTGCACGAGGACTGCGCTGAGGGAAGTTGAAGGCAAAGGGTAGGAGGGAAGGGGGACACGACTTAGAAACGAAGACCACGCATGCGTAGCTAAACCGCTGTTTGAGAAATATAAAAAGTAAAAATGGGCTAAAAACGCGTGGAACCGCGCGTGCCCGTTGCATGGATGGATGGACGCATGCATTGCGAATCGGTCTGTTTTCACTTAGGAAATTGAATTTTATTTATTTTCTAAACATTTTTTTTTTAAATTAAAAAAAAAAATATCACCTGGTCGCGACCGGTTGATTTTCCAATTTTTTTTTGATATTTTTATTTATTTTTATATTTTTATTTTTGTTTTCTGTGTGTGTGGGCGTCGAGTGACGTTGATTAATGACGATTTGTTAAAATTCAGTTTGATTTCTTCTGCGTCTTTGGGGGCAATTAATCTTCCATTTTTCAAATTTGACACCTGTCGTACCTTAGATTTTTCCCCTCCCCCTTCCCTCCCTTTCATACTTCCCCGACTTAAACTGTTGGGGCTTGGTCTGTCCGTAGACTTATTTGCGGCTAAATCAGTGCTTGATGGCGGCACTTGGGGCGTGGCGCGTGTCGTCACGTGAGGATGCTCTCGTTTGTCGGATGCTGCATTTTCCTTCGCTTTTGATAAGATGGTCTCCATTTTGAGCGCGAGGGATGTTGGGAAGAGATGACGATGATGATGATGATGATGGCGCCTATTGATTAGTTGCGTCTGGATCCTCGGCCAATTAGTCCCTCCCTCACTTCCCTTTCCTTCGCTCTCTTCGTTTTCCCCTTTTCTCTTGTCTCGCAACCCTTTGATTAGTGCGTTGAAAATAAAACGACCGCGGCGTCCACTCGAGATAAACACTCGGTTATTAGGGAAGCGATGCGATATCCGGTTGAGCGTAATGGCACTTTTCCATTAAACCCATATTATCCCGAAGGAATAAAAATGGTGGACGGCGGCGATACGACGATGATGTCATCGATTGGTTCGGGCCGCGATGATGATGAGGATGATGGAGGTGTCATCCGATCGTTTTGTCGCGGTGTCCATTGGAGGTCGCGTCCCGTTCTTGACCCCGACGGGTGGATGTGGTCGTTGGGTTTATTGACTCGCCATTTTCCGTTTACGATTCATAAAATGGTGGGTGGTGGAGGAGGATGTGGTCTGTTGGATACAATTTTCCCTTCCCCCCCCCATTTCTTCTAACCTTCCCCCCTATTCCTTATCTCTGGAAAATATTCGTTTAATTTAACGAAATAAAAATTTTTAATTAAGAATTTAAAATATTTTGTTGTTGTTGTTGTTGCGGTGACATCAATTTTCCATTACGGTATCGATTTCCGGTTTAGTCGGCGCAACCGCCTTTCCGATAAATCTCCGATTCCACCCACCGCAAGCGAAGGAGTGGGAAGCGGATGAAGAATAAAAAAAAAAAAGGGAGTCGCGAATGGTGTGCGTCGGCATCTGTTGCGTGTCCCTACCAGCAGGCGGCACTTTGCCAACTTGTTGCTGGATGACGGTATGAATGGCACGGAATCGAGTGGAAATGGAGTGGGTGATGGCGATGGGCGCTCAGGTGAGCTGGGAATCATTTTTCATGGCGCCCACGAAATGAGACCGACTGATGAATAGCCTTTGCAGACCCATCCATCCCCTTGCTTTTATTTCTTCGTTTTTTTCTTTTCCAAATCTGATGTGTCCATCCTTAATTAAGGGACTGCGGACTGCGCGCCGTTTCGCCACGGGGAGGCGGCGGGAGTCCCAAATTATTACGACGGCCCCAAGATCCGGAATTCCTCGAGCGCCGCTTTAATGATGATTTAAGCCAGTCGAAGGTCGCTCGCCTCGACTCACTCTCACTCTCTGTAGCACATGGCTGCCACCGCGCGATTGAAACCACTTGGCGGCGCCCGCGTCGTTTTCCTCGCGCGGGTCGATAAGTCGGATATGGGTTTTGCTGGGCTCTTATGGTATTGAGGGGGGAGGAGGAGATGCCGATGATGGCGATGGCGGCGGACACGTGCATTTTAACGAAACGGATCTGGGTGTGTTATTTGGGCGGAGGAAGGGGGGGAATCGCCGAAATGCATTTGGAAAAAACGAAAAAAAGCGACAAAAAAAGGCGCCACAGCAGCCAGTTGAGGGCGTCTCGTGGGCTCCTTGAAAGCCCACATTCCGGGACTGAGTGATGTGAGTGGAGGGGGAGGGCACTTTTATTATTCTCCTCTAATGGGACGCTGGAGTTGGGTTCGCCATCCCCCCCCCTTCACTCGCCACTTTCCGCCCCTTCCTTTTTTGCTTTTTCTTGTTCTTTTCTTATTTCTCTTTTACTTTTAGTCTTGGATATACTCGCATTCACTTCTTATATTTCTTTAAGTTGTTGTGTGTGGACCGGTGGTTGCAAGCCTCTAAATTTTGTGCCGAAGTGCTGGGGGAGGGATGGGAGAGGTAATTTTTTCTTTTTTTAGTGCATAGGGGGAGTGGAAAAAAGTTGAGTAAAGGAAGTTAGATTCGATCTGCGATGAACGGATTCGGTTGGTTTTTGGGCTTTTTGCTTGTTTGGCGCCGTCGTCGTCGTTTGTCGTCATCGGTCCATATTGCGCATTTGGTCCCGCCCGCGCTGTTTATCTTTGGCGTTGATCGCAGTTCATAATTCGGATCTCCTCTCTACGTCTGAGGTTGCGTCGCACGATAAAGATCAATCGACCCGGCACCAAAGAAATGGCGGCGGCAGCTGCGAGCTGATGCTGTTGCTGCCTGCTGTTAATTAAGGGGAAGGGATGGCAAGGACGAGCTAAAAATGGCGGTATTTTCGCATTTCTTTTACACGTTTTCTTCCTCCCGCTGGTTTTTGTCGGGGTCCGTGAGCCACGAACGGAGGTGCATTCGCCGAAACTCAATACAAACACCGACGCATTTCTATGAAAAAACGAAGGAAATGATAGCGAAATTCCCACTCACTCTTTTACCCCTGCCTGCCTCACTTTCCTGCACTGCACTTCTCCCCTCATAAGAAAACGAGGATTCTTTTTAACTCTCGCGGGTCATAATGGATAAAAATGGGCACCGACGCCGTCATCCCCGGTAATGGCCTTATGGTCCTCCTCGGTTAAGGTCTTTTAGTGTCAGAGGAAAAAAAAGGCAAAAAAAATACATAACGCCTAGAAGGCAATAAGGGATAACCCTTTGGCGTCATCAATAAAAGATGGGAGGAAGACAAAAGTGGCAGGTGGCGAGAACAAGTTAACTCTTAGCGCGGCTTGCATCAAAAGACACCTGGCAAAGAAAAGGTGTGATGAGCAATAAATGCGAGTTTCTGATCGCCGCCTGTCATAAATTCTATCATCCATCAGTCTTTTGTTGTTGGCCTCGAACCAACTCAGACCCCGGGGATAAAACGTCAATAAACGAAGAAAATGCGGTCCCACAAAGACACATTAATTAACAACGACCGATGGCTAATTGGAGGCGTTTGCGCGACCCTGGCTGCGGTTTTCGGAGTGGGGAGGCTGGGGGAGGGGTAAGGGAGGGATAGGGGAGTTATAGAAAATAGACCGCCCGCGTGGTGGCGTTGGTGGATTTTTAGCTTAAAAAATGGGATCAATTTAATACGATGGGAAGAACGGCCATTAAATTGGTTGTTGCTCTTTTTTTTATTTTTTCGCTGCTCTTTTGTTCTCATTCGCTTTTCCTCTGAGATGTTGTTGACTCGGGACGCAATTGATAAAAATAAAAAAAATAAAAATTGAGCTGCTCGCGGTGGTTGTGGGTCAGTGTTGAGCCTGTGGCTATTCGGTGGTGCGTGTCGTTTCCGGTCATTTTGTGTCAATGGTGAATTCTCCATTGGTGCTTGCGCATCAAACGGATATAGAAAGAAAAAAATATATAAATTTAATGATGGTCATATGAAAAGAAAGGAAAGAAAGGGAAATCGAATGTGAGTTTTGAATATTTATTTTTATTTTTTTTTATGCTGACATAAATAATAAAAAAAATTGGCAAAATTATTTATTGCCGATTTGATTAGTCGTAAGAGGGTGTGTGTGTGAGAGAGAGAGAAAGAGAGAGACACGGATGTGAAAAGGGCGAAA
Source organism: Henia vesuviana (assembly GCA_034696185.1). Classification (NCBI taxonomy): domain Eukaryota; kingdom Metazoa; phylum Arthropoda; class Chilopoda; order Geophilomorpha; family Dignathodontidae; genus Henia; species Henia vesuviana. Next base: position 12,152 of record JAQFZU010000523.1, on the reverse strand, counting down.
AAATGGCCTTGAATAAGCGCAGGAAGCCCATGAGAACTTTCCTGCACGACCCCCTCATTAAATACTTTAATTATGGGCGGGGGATCGCGATGGCCATCGCGACCGATCATCTCTAATTAATCAATAAACCAATGAGGCTCGATTACAGCTTTTGATGGATCGCTTTTGGCTGTTTGCTTGATTTACGCTTAATTTTTTATTTATTTTTTATTTATTTATTTTTGTCAGATCTGATGCCAGTGCTCGACTATTGCATCGCAACACAGCAAAAAGTGCAACGACTCAACGATTTGGAGGTGGAAAATAGACAACTAAAGGAGACGTTGCACGAATATAACGCAGAATTCAAGGAAGTGAAGAACCAAGGTAAAAATTGCCTTTTCCCAACCCTCCAACTTTTTCCCGGAAATTGGTAATTAGAGTGACGTCACTGGTGGACACGGTGTCGATGGAGGCTGGTTTCTCTCACTCGATGGATTCTCTTTTTTTTATATTATTTTTATTATTTTTATTTCTTTAATTTTTTGTTCCGCTACAATGGTTCCTAGTGTAACTGATAGTTGCTTTAATGGCCGATAATTTCATTAAATCCTGTGAGGATTGGCCGCGTTCGCCCGTGTGCATGCGTGCATGAATGGAGAGGCATCCGTTTCCGGTCGGCCTCGTGAGCCACACGCGATCTTCCTTCGGGTGAATGCCAATGGACTCGCACAAACTCGCTCAAAAACGAATCGGAAAAACACCGAAAAACCCCCACCTCCAGCTATTCCCCCTCTTTCCAACCTCCAATTGACCATTAAAAACGCTGCGGGTAAAAGACTTTTTACGGAGAGGGGGGAAAAGGCAGGATGACACGAATCCCTCGGGGTTTCCGTAGAGATTGGGTCGGCACATCGACACCTGGTCTGGGGATCATGCGCTGTGATGATGATGATGATGATGCGCCAAATTGATTTACTGCAATGGGATTGTGAGGGAAAGGAAGGGGGGAGGGTTAGTGGTCGCGAGTCTCCCCACGTCGAGGGTCTCTGACGTAACCTTCTTTTCCCTCGTCCCCTAAAGTCCTCTTGTTGCGACTTCTCACCTGTACGAGATGTCCATCGAGTGATGCGCGAGACAGTGATGGATTGGCCATTGTGGTAAGACGACGAGCGTGTCCTCCCACGGTGGAAATGGGCAAAGAAATATGGGTTGGAAGTGTAATATAGAAATGTAGGATAATAAAAATATTTTGTATGTTTTGTTTTTCGAAATAGAAGTGACAATCAAACAACTCAAGGAGAAGATTAAAGAATACGAAGAGAGGCTGGACGCGGCTGTACAGGTTAAGATTCTATTTTTTTTTTAATTTTAAAATCATTAAATTTTATTTTAATTTATTTCTATTAAAAGAAAAAAAAATTTGAAAAATTATCATTTAAAAAAAAAGTATTTTTTAAATGTCGTTTATTAGACAACTTTTGCTATTTAAATGTTAAGAAACAATTGCGAGTTCATCGTCGTGGAAAATGAAATGTAAAAGACGAAACCTGTCATTTTTTTTTATTCGTTTTGAAGCGAGTCCCTCAATTATAAATTATTTATTATTATTTTTCTTGTTTTTCTTCTCAGATCCGCATTCAGGAGAGAGAGTCGAATTTGGAACGACAATACGCCACTAAGGAGCGACACCTGAACGAGTCGCATAAACTCGCCACCAAGAAACTCGGAGACACGGAGCAACACGTGACCAACTTACAAAGTGGTGAGCAACGCTCAGTGTTCGTTGACCCGGGGCGTTAAATCAGTTGCCGCATGCGCAAAAGGGTTAAAAAGGCCATAAAATGCCGGCGCCGAAGCGGACGCTGAACTGAGCTAACCTGACATCCCTCATTTGCATATTTCTCCCACCATTCTTACTCCTCTACCCCTTTCTCTCGGGGTCCCGGGCCCAGTGGACACGGGGGGAGTGAATGGGAGAGAAGAATAAGCCACGCCGACCCCGCAACCGGAGCAAATTGGCGATGCGATGCGCGCGCCGCGTGACTCGTATCGCGTGGGGAGGTGCGGGAGGAGGAGGAATGGAAAGAGCAGATCCGCTTTGGTCATCGACTGCCAATCGCTGTCGTCGGATGCTTGGCTGGAGGCTAATCAGGGTGCACGGAGATGGCACATGATTCCCCCCGCAGCCAGGTGACGCCTCGCAGACCGCGACTGAAGCGCGATGCCTGAGCCACGGACCATTCTTTTTCCCCCAGACACTCTTTTATTTATATAAAAGTTAATGTTTTCACACTTTGCCCGTAGATGGCGTATGCAAGGTCAGCTTTGAAATTTCCTTATTTATTTTTTTAACTTTTTTTAAAAATTTAATTAAATTTGTTGAAAAAAAATATTTTTTCAAAATTTTTCTAATTTTATTATTGTTTTATCACAATCCCCTTGGAACCGTCCCGAGGGCAGATACGGGCCGTCGGCGCAATCAAGACATTAAGCACGGAGGACACGTCGTCCCTCGGGCTGCTCTTTCTCTCCCCCCGATTAACAGGTGGTGCGCCTTACCTGTCGGCCGCGTCCAACAAGGTCATTTGCCGCAAGGGGCAGACGAGCCTGTCAATATAGCGGATGCCAGTTTTTTTTTTAAAAAAAAGTTTTTAACTTTTATACTCATATTTGGTCTTGTTTGTTTTTTTATCTATTCCAGCCTTGGATATTTCGCAGTCGGAGTTGTTTGACCTCAAGAGCAAATATGATGAGGAGTCGCATGCCAAGTGAGTTTACATTTCTATTTGCAACTTCTTTCTTTGTGTTTTTATCCACACTTCGTTATACTCTCGTCGTCGTCGGCCATTTTTTTTTTCCCAAACAAAATTTTTTTTTTTTAAATTAAAAAAAATAATTTCCCATTGGTTGCTTAGCCGCGATTATTGTTTAGTATTATTTTTGTTTTTGTCCTCACCCCTGGCGTCCACGCGCCACTGGCCACGACGATCTGTTTTTGCCCGCGGCCGCGCCGAGGTGGTCACGCGAACAAAATCGCGCAGGCGAGACGGCCACGAGCGGCCACCGGCAAAGATGACCAGTGACCCCCGATTGACCAGTTTGATGATGGACTCGTTGGTGTTTGCAGGTCCGATGAGATGGAGATGATCCTCAACGACCTGGAGCGAGCCAATCAGGTAAAGAACTAATTAATTTGATTTTTTTTTTTAAATATTTTTAAAAGAAAAAAATATTTTTAAATAATATTTTAATTTTTATTTAATCCCGCGACCCCTCGGGTCGGGTCCCGTCGTGTAATTCACAATCGAGCGTTGAGTGAAACGTTCGTCAGCCCCCCGCAGCTGATTCCGCCCCCGCGTGTGTCCCGGTGGCTTTGATGCCGGCTCCCTTAGGCTGATGGATGTGTGCCGCCGAGTGATTTGTGTCCTTCATGTTAATTAGCGAGCACCCTGCTGGACACCAAAAAGAGATGGTTCGTTAGGGAGAAGGGCCGTAAATCGAATACCACTGAGTCGAAGAGGTCATTCAGGTGATGATCCGTCTGCTGGGGAAGGGCGAGGGAGAGCAAATGTTATATGGCGAATACTTGTTGCTTTTCTTTTTTTTTTCTTTCCTTCCTTCAGTCTATTATATAATGGCCACCTGTTTGGCTCCGGGGGGTTCGTTTTAACTTATTTTATTTTGATTTTCAAAAGTGCTATTTTCTTTCGCTCGTTATCGATTCGCCTTTTCGTCCTCCCCTCGCTTTATCTCGGCCGAGTTTTCATCGAGTTGCGACGACGTCGGCCGCTCTCACGTTTCGTTGTCCGTCGGCCGCAGGTGGTGTAAATTTCTGTCGGGCCTGACGTTTGGTGGTTCGATAATGATCGCGGGTCGAGCGAGTGTTTGCGGGGATCGAAAGGAGTGGAGAAATGATGGGGGAGGGGAAAAGAGCGCTTGGGAAATGGCGGGTAGCGGCGGCGGCGACGTCACGGACCACTGGTTTGTTTATAAACTCGGAGTAATTAAGTCGGTTTGGGGAAGTGGTGGGTGGGGGGAAAGGGTTGGGGGACGAGGTGGGGAAGTGGAGTTTTGAAGCGCTCGACGTGGCGTTGGTGAAGCGCGGCGTGTCGCGTTTGTGGCTGTGGAAATTTCATTTTCCATTTCCTGCCCCAAATCTTCACAATTAGATAGCTAATTAATTACATTTAATGTTGCAAAGTAAGTTAAACAAGCGCAGCACTGGCAACTGAATATTCATAGATTGAAGATAACATTAGTAAGCCAGTTATGCAGATTACTGGATGTGTGTGTGTGTGGTGGAGGGTAGAAAAGCGACTGAATTTTTGCGTTTCCTTCCAGTTGCGCATCACGCGTCAACTTGCCTCCATCTTTATACATCCCTCCCCACCTCCCTCCCTCAGCATCCAACTTCCCCTACCCCTTCCCTCACACAAAGATAATTAAATCATTAGCACTAATTGAGTTTTCACTCCATTTGCATCCATCAAAATACACGAGTCGCGTGATTTTTTTACTTTTCAATTTTTATTTTATTTTTATTAAATGTTTGTGTCGTCGTTGCAGAGGGCGGCGTTGGCCGAGAAGGAAGTGGCACAGCTTAAGGAACAGCTCGTGGCGGCCACGCATTCTCTCCAACTGGCCGACAAGATCCAGAAGGCGCCCGACATGGAGCAGACGATCGACATCTTGACACGCAGCTCCCTCGAGGTGGAGTTGGCCGCCAAGGAAAAAGAGGTGACACACGAAACTCGAAAACCCCACGAAAAGCGCCCTCTGTAGTCGTTAACATTTTTTTTCCTATTATCGCTTTTCTTTTTCCCCCTCTTCCTTTTTTCCCTTCCCCCGGTTTTTCCTCCCCACACACATGTCGTGTTGTCGTTGGTTTTGATCCGCTTTTCACTCGTCCCTGGGGCTTGTTGTTGTTATAGTGTTACTATAATATTACCCCTTTACTACCATGGCTTTCGTGCTACTAACACTTGATTTTTTCTCTCTTTATCTTATTGCAAAACTCGTCCAGGAATCGGATCTGTTAACCAAAAAGAACATGCAGGCAAGCCTTAATTTACATGTTAAGATTTTTAAAAATTTATTTTTCTTCTGTTATTGTGTAGTGGGACCTGGGAATATTTTTAAGGGGTTGGCAAATGGTGTAATTAATGTTATTTATTTTTAAAAACATTTTTATTTTCAAACAATTGAAGATCTCGCAACTCGTAGATGATGTTCAGAGGTTACAGTCCACTATAAAACAAATGAAGGAAACGGCCAGCGCACAAGTAAATTGAATTTTTTATTTTTGCAATTTTTAATTTTTTTTTGTTTTGTTTTTATTTAAATTAAATTTGTAAATTTTTAATTTTCCAGATTGCTCGGTTAGAAGAAGCACTGGAAGAAAAAAATCGGTTGGTCCAGCAACTGGAGGACAAACTCCTTGCTCAAAAAGATTACGATGAAATCAAACGAGAACTAAGGTATTGATAAGAATAAGAAAATAATAATAATAATAATTGTGACCATGCGTCGTCCGGTGTCCCCATGCGAGTTTGTTATTTTCCCGTGTCAATTACCGGCTGACATGTATCGAAAGGGTTAACCGTATTTAAATCAAGGGCAACTGGTTCAATTGCGATCTGATACGCTGGTGCGAGCCGCTTTCGACTGCGTATATTTAAGCCTAAAGTGGATGTTATCATTTTCCATTATTCAAAACATGATCCGGATCGACCATAGCTACCATTCGGGGACACAGCAGACCCCGTAAAATTTACATATTTGTAATTTATTTTTATTTATCCAACATTAAAAAATACAAATATGGAAATATGTGGTCGCAGTTTTAATGAATAAATAAATTTTAATTTTTTTTTTCTTTTTATTTCAGCATTTTGAAGTCGATAGAGTTCTCGGAAAGCGGTCAGAAACCGTTGGAAGTTCTACTGGTCGAGAAGACGAAATCGCTTCAAACGGAGAACACAGCGCTCAAAGTGAGCAACACCGACGTGACAGGTAGGACACTTTTTTCGAGTTTCTTGGCTTCAAACCTGTCTCCTTATCTGTTTGATCCGCGTGCTGTCCTTGTCCTTCATCTTTCTCCGTTGCCTGGGGCTCAGAAAGTTCCTCTGGAGACGCCCGTCAGTATAAAAGTTTATTTTAGTGGTGGGACCCGAGGGTTCCTCCCCCCTCGAAATTTAAATCCCCCCGTATTTTTGTTTATTCGTTCGTTCTTACTCCTCCTTCCGTGTGCACCTGTGTCGTGTGCGTTGGTTGGTGTGTCGTCCAGGGAGAGAGGCCGCTGGCCGCATGAGAGAAAGGTGTACAAACGCAAATCAGGAACAGCAAGAGCAGCAGCAGCAAACATCCTTTTCCTCTTTCTTCTTCTTCTTCTTTCTTATTCTTAACTTATTCTCTTCTTTCTTATATTTCTATTTTTTTCATATTTTTCTCATTCACATTTTTTCTACTTTTTTTCTTATTTTTATTTTTCTCTACAATTTTTTTTTTCTATTTTTTTTTTCTTACTCTTAAAATATTATCTTCCTTTTTATGCATGCTTTTTTTAAAAAAAATTTTTTTAAACTTTTTTTGGTCTTGCAAAAATCAAAAATAAAATTATTTTTTTAAAAGTAATATTTATATACCGAATATTTATTTTTTGGTTTGTTTTTTTATTTATTTATATTTACATTCCAAAATTTGATTATAATTAAATTTTACGATTAAAATTTTTATGAAAAAATTTTTATATTAAAAAATTTTATATTAAAAAAAAATTAAAAAAGGTCGAGATTCTCGACATTTAAGGCGTTTTTGCACCTTTCTCTTGCAGGGCCTTCTCCGCTGTTGGGGTTGGCGACCGCCCCTTTTCCTCCCCCCTTGCAAACTGTCGAGACGTTTGGTTCCCTTTTGGGTGAGGAGATTGTTTCGTCGTGGCAACGCACCTTGTCGCCGCAAGAGACGGACAGCGTCGGCGGTGCCGTGACGAACGGCGGCGGATCGGCGGACGGAACGACGAACGACGAAGTGGTCGCGTGCGACCTTCACACGGCGGCCAGTCCCGCCTCCAACCCCGGATCGAGCGTGCACAATTCGTCGGCCACTACGACTCCTCTTCCTCCTCTTCCTCCTCCTCATCATTCGTCTTCATCGACGTGCGTTATTGAGGATGCAAAATCTCAACCCCTACCTCAAGTGGGGGCTACAACGCCAGGTTCGACTACGCCTCCCGCCATTTCTCTCAGTAACGGCGTTTCTCCTCACGAAACCGCGCAAAAGGACGACGCGCCCAAGGATATGGTTGAGTCTGCCACGTTGGAGCGCCTTCAAGAAATGCTGAGGCACAACATTGACAAATATGCAAACGACTGTCTGAATACTCTGAACATTTCTCGACGAGTGCGTGAACTGCTCAGCATCCACAATATCGGGCAGAGACTGTTCGCAAAGTACATTCTTGGCCTGTCGCAAGGGACTGTGAGTGAGTTGCTGTCCAAGCCAAAACCGTGGGACAAATTAACGGAGAAAGGACGCGATTCGTACCGCAAAATGCATGCCTGGGCATGCGACGACAACTGTATCTACACGCTCAAGGCTCTGGTGCCCAAAAAAGGTGAGTTTTTCCCGAATTTTCGATGTATTTGTTTGTTTGTTTGTTGGCCTCAACTTGTTTGTTTTTGGGAAGTTTTTAATTATACGTGTGAATTTGAAAGTTTTTTTTTTAATTTATTTTTTTGTTTAAATTTTCTTTTTCGAAATTTTTATTTTTATATTATTTCGATTTTATTATTATTATTATTATTTTTATTTTTTTTAAAAAAAAAAAGAAAAAATTTATTAATTTTATGTTTTATTTAATTTCGGTTTTGTTTCGTTTGTGTGGTGTGTTATGGGTGTTAAGGCCACGAATGTTGTGATTGCAGGATCGGCTGTGATTTGGAGAACAACGACCAAAAATTCTGCTGGTTTTTCAGGCAAAGAACCGGGACTGCCCAACTTTCGACAGGACGATGCTGCCACCGAAGAACGGATCGCCATCATCCTGAATGAAGCACAGATGGCAATGAAAAATCATCATCACCTGGCATTGGCAATGGACGAGAAGAGCAGTGGCGAGGAAGGCAGCAAAGTGGACATCTGTTACTCGCCCGGATTGCAGCGGCGGATCCGGAAATACGAGAACGACGACATACCGCAAGAGATGGTGACAAAAATCTACCAGGAGGAATTAGCTAAATTGATGGGGAAACAGCCCAAAGACTTTGCTATGCTCGGTCCTCCGTTCGATTTCCCCAAGGATCAGTACCTGAGGACTCAGGAGGAAATCCGATTGGCACTTAACGTGTACCACCAAGAACTGAGCAAACTGACGCAACATCACCACATGGTGATGCAAAATGGGGTGCAAGACCTCAGTCTACCAAAGGATAGGGAACGGCGACAGGACACCACTGCGACAGCCAAAATGCGTAACGGCGGAGATTCTATCGGTAATTTACATTAAAAAAATTTTTAATTTTTTTAAAAAATTTTTGAAAAATAATTTTTATTTTAAATCAGACAACGGAATGGAAATGGAAAGGCCTGGATCGAGAGAAAGGTGTTGTGACTCACCTCAGTGTCACATGAACGACACATTACGTCACGCAGGCAGCGCCTTTACTCTGGTCAGACCTAAAACAGAACCAACAGGTGCGCTTTTCGATCAACTTTATACGAGTTAATTAATTTAGATATTTGTGGCGAATTTGCAGACGATTCGTCGACCACAGTTTGCACGGCAGCATCTCCGCTTCAACGCATGCAGTCCATCACCAATTCGCTCATCTCACAGCCATCAATGCCCTCAATGCCCACGCCCCCACAAAGACCTCTCAAGGCTGTCTTGCCCCCAATTACGCAGCAGCAGTTTGATCAGTACACGAATCTCAATACGGAAGACATCGTCAAAAAGGTATTATTAATTATTTTAATTTTTTTTTTTAAATTTAATTTTTTAAAATTTTAAAAGGTAAAGGAACAGTTGAGCCAGTTTTCCATCAGTCAGAGGCTATTTGGCGAAAGTGTTCTGGGTCTGTCACAAGGCAGCGTCTCCGACCTTTTGGCCAGACCAAAGCCCTGGCACATGTTGACGCAAAAAGGACGTGAACCTTTTATCCGCATGAAAATTTTTTTGGAAGATGAGAACGCGGTTCACAAGTTGGTTGCGTCGCAATACAAAATCGCACCAGAGAAACTCATGCGGACAGGTGCCTACGGACCCAGTCCTCGTAAGTCCATTTATTTGTTTATTTAATTTTTTATTTATTTATTTATTTATTTTTAATTTGCAGCAACTACCTCGTCTAAGTCCCATCCTCTGCAGAAGGAATACGAGACTGCCATGAAACAAACAAACAACGGTACCGGTAACATTCATCCAATCACAGTCAATCAAGTGCATTTGCCCACGGGTCCTGATTTGTCGCGTGCACCCACTCCCGATGCTGCACTCAAGAAGGTGATGGGCCCTCGTGCCATGAGCCATCTGCAGCCATCGGTCTACGAAATGGCAGCGCTGACCCAGGACTTGGACACGCAACTTATCACGACGAGGATCAAGGAGACACTTCTGGCCAACAACATTGGGCAGAAGGTGTGTGTGTGTGACTACGATGTGGGACGATTGGTTCGCTGATTAATATTGAGATTTGTTTTCGCAGATCTTTGGTGAGGCCGTCTTGGGGTTGTCTCAGGGCTCGGTGAGCGAGTTGTTGTCCAAACCAAAGCCGTGGCACATGCTTAGCATCAAGGGAAGAGAACCGTTTATTCGGATGCAGCTTTGGCTCAACGACCCCCACAACGTCGATCGTTTGCAGGCCTTAAAAAATGAGCGTCGTGAAGGTATTTGACAATTAGATCGATTATTTGACTTTTGATAAATATCGAATTGATTGATTTTAATTTTTTTTAAACAGCGAACAAACGCAGACGGAATAACGTGGATTACTGCGACGGTGCAGAATCTACGGAACCGCCGTTCGTATCGGGTGCTAGCACTCCGCTCGGACACAGTCCGGTCGGCCCAACGCCTAAGAAACCACGTGTGCTGTTTTCGGAAGAGCAGAAAGAAGCACTGCGGCTGGCGTTTGCACTAGACCCATACCCGGGAACGGCGACGATCGAATTTTTGGCTCAGGAATTGCGTTTGACTGCTAGGACCATTACGAACTGGTTCCACAATCATCGGATGCGGCTGAAACAACAGGCGCCGCACAGAAGTGAGGAAGTGGCGGGTGCCGGTAACGCGAACAGTAGTAACAGTAGCAACCGCGAGGCATCCGCACCTACTTTCGATCCTGTTCAGTTCCGTCTGCTGCTCAATCAACGACTTCTCGAACTACAGAAAGAAAAAGGGAGCGCTCTCGGCCCGCTGGGTGGTTTTCCCTTTTACGACGAGGCCTCCGCTCAGATGAGCGGCCTCGACCTCAGTCTCTCGTCCGGACCGAACCAGGGACACGCTCACCACCAACACCACCATCACCATCATCACCTGAACCACCTGAACCACGACCCCCATCGGCCGATCAAGCAGGAAAACACGGACTACGAGGTGGATAGCAATGGTAGCAGTGAATACAACGACGACGACTCGGACAGCAACTCGAAGGGACTGCCCGGTGTGTGCGAGGCGATGGAGGTGAATGCCGCCGACAGAGATGTGCGCGAAAAATCGTCCAGTCGGCGGAAACCTGCCGCGCCGCAGTGGGTGAATCCTGGCTGGGGTGAGATCGCCGCCGAAGAGGACGACGATCGAAGTGAAAGTGAGGACGAGGCTAAACGCAGTGCCACGAGAAAAACGGCCGTCATCATCAACGGTGTGTGCGTGAGGCAGACGGAGGAATTCGATCTGCCCATGTCGACTGAGGAGACGGTACGAGTCGAACCCGCACCGGCTCCCGACCACGAGCTAGTAGCGCCGAGACGCGCGCCAATTGATAGGGAGGAGGAGGACGACGACGACGACGACGAAGACGACGACGAAGAAATGGCCGAAGAAAGTAACGAGAGATTGGCCAAGATCGAGCGGTTGGAGAAATCGCTACACGAAAACGACGAAAGGTGGGATGCGTTAGATGAGCCTGAGGAACGACAAATGAACATCGACAAACTACAACAGAGGATAGAAAAGTCGGAGGATGAGGAGGAATGGGAGTTTTGAGTTTTTTTTCACTCTCTCTCTCTTTTCTCCCAAAAAAAACAACGACGTGTACAAAAAGGAAAAACAACAAAAATTTTTAACAAAAATGGACTGCGCCGCTCGCTCTGCTCAAAAAATAAAAAAATATTAAGTTAATAATAAATATGAAACAAAGAGGTGTAAAGTCACGTCAACGAAAAAGAAAAAAAGCAACAAATCTCAGGAAATCCCACCAACTTAAAAAAAAAAAAAAGAAAAACGATAAAAATAAATATTAAAAACAGATAAGAAAAATTAAAATAAATAACCAAAATCCCCCCCAAAAAAAACCATGAAAAATACTTGACCGAATAGCGTCCGCTTTCCGATCAACTCTTTCTCTATCTCTCTTATCTGTTTAACTCGAATCTTATCTCGTTTTACTTCTTCCCTTTACCTATCCTTTCCTTTCCAAGCCTTACTTAACAATCCTCACACGCAGTGCAGGGCAAAACGAATCCCTCCTACGCAACCGGAGGGGTTTAAACACATCCATGCATAAAAAAGAAATTACAAAACACGACACATTGTATTTTATTTTTATAAATGGCCACTGAGTGGTCTTTTCAGGCAGCAGCATCCTCATCTCTCTTTCACTCACACATGTCGGCAGCGCTTAACTTATGCCTAATCAACCCCTACCTGTTTGTAAAACATTATTATTAATTTTTTTATTTTTTCAAAAAAAATTTATTGTTAATCTTTGTGTGTGATTTTAGTGGCTCAAAGCCGTAATGCAATGTGCAAAAGGTTATGCGAGTATTTGCACAATAGTTTTTTTTTACTTTATTATTTTTGTTTAGTATTTGCTAAGAAAATTCTATATTAACTTTCGAAAAAAGTTTTTTTTTTCAATCAATTTTGTTCCTTGTTAATTATTAATTATCATCATCATTTAATTAGTGAGTTACTCATTATTTTATTATTATTAATTATAATTAATTATTATATA
>JAQFZU010000522.1:0-24035 GCA_034696185.1 Henia vesuviana | reverse complement strand
TTTTTTTCGCGCGACATTGTCGCCGAAAAGAATTAATTTTCACGTGCAGGAAATATTCCTGCACTGAATTTAAATAACATGAGTACCAGATTTTTTCTTATCAGAAAAAAATTACATTTCTGACCAATTCCATGCATGGAATTGGCCTATGAGTACTAAGCTTTAGTGTGTAAATCTCCTAGTGTAGATATGCGTGATTGAGATTATGTTCCAAAACACGATGTGTACTTTACTCCATAAAAGAAACGTCCATCATTCAATTACAAGAGGCTGTTTATTCACTTAACATATTGTCATGCCATGAAGCCCATGAGTCAGATATGACCTTGAGATTTTTGGATACCATGACAACCCAAAAAAACAACAACAACAACTGTTTTTATGCCAACAATCTAACACAGAGGGCCACAATATAAATATCATCCTTAATCACTAACAGTTTGAATAAGTTTGGACAACTATCACCTAACAAGCACCCCCTTTGTCCAACAACTTTTTTAAGCAGTGCAATAACAACCCCAAGTATAAAATGTAAACACATTTACAATAAAGAAATAAATAAATAAATCAAAAACTCACAAATCTAAGTAAATAAATAAATAAATAAATACCCATACAACAATATAAAGTGAAAAACATGAAAAATTCTCTATGATCGTCAATAGCAACCAAGAAAAACAATTTAAAATTTAACAAAAAACCACTTAAAAAGAGGAAAAAAACAATTCAATAAAATTTACATTTAAAATATAAACTTCAGATAAGTATCTAATTTTGTCTTCAGTAGTGGCTTGGTCAACATATCTGCCATGTTTCTCTCCGACCTCACGTAAACCAACACGAACTCCTTTCTCCTGAGCAGTTGTTGAATGTAATGGTATTTAACATCTATGTGCTTGCTGTTATTCACAATGCAGTTCTTTGAAAATGATATTGCAGCTTGATTATCAGCAAACAACGCGGGCACCAAGTCCTCGAAACCTAAACCATGACAGCTTCTGATGATATGAGCCAGCCATGTGATCTCTGTAGCCGCAAGATCCATGGAAATGTATTCACTCTGCATTGTGGACTTGGCCACGCACTTCTGTATGGTGGCCCAGAGCCGCCACTGTTGATGCCTAAGTTAACCGGGGGGGCTACCGGCCCCCCGGACCCCCCTTACTTAGATTTACTTAGACTGTTGATACTAGTGATAAGCTTTAATAAATCTAAGTAAGGGGGGGTCCGGGGGGGGCGGTAGCCCCCCCGGTTAACTTAGGCATCAACAGTGGCGGCTCTGGGCCACCGTACTTCTGTACTGTAGATCTCCATCCGAGCGGCACATCACCTACAGACCAGATGAAACCGCTTATCAACCTTCGTCCATTTACCACTGTTGCCTAGGATGCGTCCAAGTAGATTTTTAACTCCGCATTCACTGCCCTTGATAGATTTATTCCGTATCCAACAGTAGTTTGCAGATATTTTAATATCTGGAGTAAACAAATATACTGACTCTCAGTCAGATATGTCGAAAATTGAGCACAAGTTATGACCGCGTAAGCCACGTCTGGCCTACTTCAACTCGCAATGTATAACAATGCGCCAAGAAGCTTTTGAAAAGGTTGTGATGTGGCCAACTTCTCCAAATTTAGCTTGTGATGAGTACCTAGATCCATAGGTGAGTACATTGGAATCAATGTACTCACCAATTTGACATTTATGAAATTTATCCACCAATTTCTTTATGTATTTATGTTGATGTAGAATTACTCCGACTTCAGTTAGTTCGAACTCTACACCTAAAAACTTCCTAATCTGTCCCAAACCCACTATGTCATAACTTGCTGCAATCAATGTGTGTATTCTTTCCATATCTTCCTGCGTCGACGTGAACACAGCCATGTCGTCTACATACAAGAGCAGGACACACCAATTCTGGTACACAAAAACGCAAGGACAATGTGATGATGCCTCAAATCCAATTCTCACCAATGACTCTGCCAAATGTACGTGCCAACACCTGCCGGCCTGTTTCAACCCATAAAGGGACTTATCCAAACAAAGGACCATGCTCTTCGAATCTAAAAAACCACCATAGTCTAATGGGACCTCCATTTAAATCTCCTTATCTCTGTCCCTATACAGGTACGCACATTTGACGTCCCATTGCTTGTGCTTCCAATTTTTGATCGTGACCAATAAAACAAAAAACAACTTGACAAGAAGTCAGTCACCGGTGAGAACGTTTCTTCATAATCATATCCTTTGATCTGCTTACGACCATGTGCCACAAGCCTCGCTTTAAACCTTTTAATCGTTCCATCTATATGGGTTTTCAACGCAAATAACCATTTGCTTGTCAATATCTTGATTCCACTCGGTGCAGACTCTACAGCTTCTTTGTATGTCTGAGGGATTACCACAAAACGAGCCACGTCCACCTCACCTGACTCTTGCGACTCAGGTAATGGGGGTAAACTACCTGGAGTCGGACATCTATGTCACAAACTGGGTGTAAAGTCAAAATTTTGAGGCTCACAGTCTATGTTGTGACGTCTACACGTCTCCATCCCGTCCCTAAAGCTACGGTTTCTTGTTGAGTCCGTCCCATAATAATAAATAATAATATACGTCGACTTGACTGCCAGTCTGACAAGGAATCTCCTCTCGCCTCCAGCTTTGAACTTCATTTGTCTTTCCACCAATTTCCGATCTCAAAACTTCAGTTTCTCCATCATCATCTTCCGGAACCACAAACTGCCTGTCATCACTCTTGCAACATATCCCCATCTTCACTTCATAAAAACTCACATGTTTTAACTCAATAATTTTGTTCGTGGCACAGTCTAATATCCTGTATTCAGCTGTCGACATCACATATCCCACCATCATTTCTACACCTCCTTTTGGTTCGAGCTTGTTCCTTTGAACTTTGGGTATATGAAAATAAGCTTCACAACCAAATACTCTTAAGTGTCCCAAATCTGGTTTGCGATTGAACCAGTCTCTATAAAGTGTAGAATTCGGATTTACTGTAGGAGGAAGACGATTCTTTATATGTACATACGTCTGAAGCGCTTCCGCCCAAAAACTATGATTCAGCTGTGACATGTGCAGTAGTATCCTCACTCCATCCATGCTAAACCCATTAAATCTTTCGTCAACCCCGTTCATTTTGGGGCTGTACATATTGGTCCGTGAGTGTTTTATGCCTAATAATTGCGAATATTGATTAATCGCACATTGCAAAATTCTAACCCATTATCAGTGTGCAATCTTTTCATGCGTTTCCCTGTTTGTCTCTCCACTTTCTGGACAAAAGACATTAATTTTGGCAAAACCTCCATTTTTGTTTGCATGGGGTACACTTCGGCCCACCTCATACTATCGTCAATCAGAGTAAGAAAATATCTATTACCTCCACGACTTATTTTTGGACTTGGTCCACATAAATCCGCATGAACAATCTCAAGAGGTCTTCTTGCTCTGGGTTTTTGCAACTGATGAAACGGGCCTCTCTTTATCTTTACACGTTTGCAGTTGTCACATGGCTCTTCAATATTCAAAGATTTGGTTTTAACTCCTGTTATTAAATTCTTTTAACTTCTTTATTAAATTCTGAAGCATGTATGGCATGCTTCAATTTACGTATGTGGATATGAGCAATTCTACGTTGCCAATCGTCTTTAGTTTTAGCTTGCACTTGTAAATTTATCATTCCATTTGATTTACAACCACGTAATGAATATAGTCTTCCTTCTTTTTCACCCTGATCATTTTATTATCAGGTGACTTAATCGTTAGTTCACTGTTCTGTCCAAGAAACTTATAACCAATGTCTGCTAAACTTCCAAGACTTATCAAATTTATTGTCATCATGGGTACTAAATATGTGTTTTCAAGTCTGATCACATATTTTCCTTTTCATTCAAGTTTAATTCTAGTAAAATCAAACCCAGTCCAGTTGCTGGTGCATCACCTTTCCCTAATTTCACTATTTCGGCCACTGATGATAATGTCTCAAATAAATTCTTATTGTTTACAAACTGGTGTGTGGCACCGCTATCAACGAGAAATTCTGTTTCCTCTTGTTCTGTCATAGCTTGCAAGTCGATCTCTCAGATTTCTCCAAATTCCCATACCACCTTTCAAAAGTCTTAAAGGTATCCATTTGGTCCTCTTTGGCTATGTAATTCTGTGATCTTCGATCAGCTCGTAGTCTTGACCTTCCTCTCTATCTATTTGGGCGTGATCGATTCACTGGATTCTGAGGTGCAATAAATTCCTGGAAATTCCTCGATTTTCTAGAACAATCCCTCGCATAATGGCCACATTGACCACAACAATAGCAAATAGTATCTGTCAAATTTATTTGTCGTACCAGTTGTTGATGTCTTCGTTGCTTGTCATTCCCTTGTGCATTCAAGTTCGTTATACCACCCGGGCCTGCATTCACCATCATTAATACACGTTGTCTTGTATCCTTTGCCATTAAAGCTAATTTCACCCTTGATGGTGTGAAATCTGCGTCGGGGAGCTGGTAGAGGTTCAGCACTAGGTTGTTAAATGACTCAAGAATGCTGGATATCATCTTGTATGCAACAAGAGTTTTAGGGATTTCACATCCTGCTGTATCCAAGCGTGTGACAGATTCTTCAAGCCTGGCTAAATAAATAGCCATTGACTCTGGACTTTGCTATCTGTCATTGAAGAAGTCTGTCGCTAAGCGACCCACAAGAGCCTTGGAGGTCGGTTGAAATGTTAGCCTTAACGTTTCCCAGGCCGGAAGTGGTTCACTAAACGTGCTAAGAATAGGTTTAGCTCCCATATCCACACAAAGATATATTGTTGATAATGCATGGTCACGCCTTAAATTGAAGGAATTTTTTGTTTCTTGGCTCACAGATTCTAGCTCTTCCTGGCTGACTATCATATACAGTCCTTTTTCACGTAACAACATTTGCATTTTTAAATGCCACTCCTTGTAATTCTCAGGTCCCCGCAACTTGGGAAACCTAAAGACGCTCTTAACATCGTCCAACATGTCGACATATAATTTAGAATACACAAATGATTAGGGCTACACGCAATTTACTACTTTTATATGCGATTACGTACCCTTACCGTATTCCAACTTTCTTGTGCTGAGAGAACATGCCCTCCTCGCAAATTCCTGCTTCACTTTGTCGAGTTTGTGCACAGAAACAATTTGGATCGCATTCTTACGTCAACTTTGTCTGGTTTGCGGTACCTGGGCCCATAACCTTGTTCCAAAACACGATGTGTGCTTTACTCTATAAAAGAAACGTCCATCATTCAATTACAAGAGGCTGTTTATTCACTTAACATATTGTCCTGCCATGAAGCCCATGAGTCAGATACGACCTTGAGATTTTTGGATACCATGATAACTCCGAAAAACAACAACAACAACTGTTTTTATGCCAACAATTTAACACAGAGGGCTACACTATAAATATCATCCTTAATCACTAACAGTTTGAATAAGTTTGGACAACTATCACCTAACAGATTAGATACTTGAAGTTAGAGTTAACTCAAGCCTAATTGAGAAAGCACATGTCTTCATTGTTTGGTGTGCCCATTAGATGGCATTTGGATGGACGATTTTGGCCATTTCATCCGATTGGATGGAAATGGAAGAGTCGGCTTATCCAAAGAGTGGAGATTGGGTACTTTCCCCTCTTTTGTGTAGTACGATTAGTTGCTATACAGGGTGTCCGGCCAAACACCTACTAGCTGAATTATTTCATAATCATGTGAATATAAAAAAACATTAGCTTATCAATTTAAGTAAATGACATGTACGGAATTCAATGGAACATGTTACATTCATGTGACATTGTTGCATCAATGTTTTGCAACTCGTAACTTTTAAAATAACAATGCTATGCAAAAAAAGTCACTTACAAAGTTGTAGATCACGATTTGTTTAGTACAGTGCCACATTTAAAACTTTTTATTTGTAGGACTTTTTTTTCTGAAAATTTGAAAAAACGAAAAAATAAAGATTTTGTTTTAAACAAAGAATTTTATTGGGAGTGATGATTTACACTCAAAAGAATAATGAAACAAAAAGAAGAATAATACGGAGACACGAAAATCATCAAAGCCAATGCTCAAAATTGTTTATAAAGTTAATACAAAACATGAAGCATAGTCTGCATAATGTGCAATTAATTTCAGACATCTTCATTTCACAAATGAACAATTAGCAAAAATGACTGCCTACAATTTTGAGCATTGGCTTTGATGATTTTTGTGCCTCCTAATTATTCTTCTTTTTGTTTAATTATTCTTTTGAGTGTAAATCATCACCCGCAATAAAATGCTTTGTTTAAAACAAAATCTTTATTTTTTTAGTTTTTTTAAATTTTTAGAAAAAAAAGTCCTACAAATAAAAAATTTTAAATGTGGCAATGTACTAAACACATCGTGATCTACAACTTTGCAATTGACTTTTTTTGCATAGCATTGTTATTTTAAAAGTTACGAGTTGCAAAATAATGATGCAACAATGTCACATGAATGTAACATGTTCCATTGAATTCCTTACATGTCATTTACTTAAATTGATAAGCTAATGTATTTTTATATTCACATAATTGTGAAATAATTCACCTGGTAAGTGTTTGGCCGGACACCCTGTATAAGCCAGCGCAGTGTTTTGTTCTTTGCTTTATTACCCTTGTATGTTGATAACATGATTTGATCTAATGTTTGGCTTTGGTCACATTGATTAATGCATTTTGCTCAGACTTGCGAATAGCTTGACGTAGAAACGAATTCAGTGCATACCTGACCCTGGAAAGTGACCGATGACGGCACCTCATTATAGCTCTGCCTGAATTGGGGCCGGCACTGTACTGAAAAATGGCAATGACCCGGTGCATGGGTTACTGCCGAACATGTATCCGAATGTCATCAGTTCCTTGTGTGTCGATGCATTAGATCCGATGGGACTTTGTCGAGCTGAAGGCTAATCCTTTATCGATACGGGTAGTGAAAGGCAACTACTGCTCTGGACAGCGAGAGGTGCACTCTCTTAGGTGTCGATGACTGCTGTTCCCAGGTATAAGAGGCCGCTACTTTTGTATTTTCAGTTGGTCAAAGTTATTATATGCAATCGCATGATAATAATTCGACCCCAGAAAAGAAAGGGACTCCTCTCGTTCGAGAAAAGCAGTTTGTCGACAAACCGGAAGTGGTTCAATGTGCCATGTGAGCCAAGCGAGTCATCTTCAGAATAGGGAATAATGCGATTGCATTATCCAAAACCTCCTGAATCACCCCAATGTCTAATAATCCATTTTGTGTCCGACCATGTGTTCCAGTGTGTCCCTGTTGCGTAACAGCGGGTGTAGTTAAGTCGTTTTGCCATTCAGCTTGTTTTGCTGATGTTAACGTCGCGCAATGTAATTTTACGCTTTTGCTGTGTTTAGACTCTTGTTGTAGTTTAGTTTAGTTTAGCTAGCTTAGTGTTGTGTTAGTGTTAGAAAATGGAGTTCTGCGTAACTCCAGATCCTGTCCTTACTCTATTTTAATGATGGTGATGAGAACCTGTCTTTTGTGGTAAATGTAAATACTAATTATTAATGCTTCTAAAGCTTTATTATTACTTCTAAATATAACTCTTGATTGTTTAAATTGGCTGATTAATAAATCCTGTCCTTGTTTTGATAAAATATGAAGTCAGATAAGTTCTTTAAATGATTTTCACTGGGTTTTAGTAAAAATACGGACTTGGGGAAAAATCACCGTCACAGTTTTAATATAATTCAGCTATTGCACAATAAATTGCACAAAATTTAAGCAAAAACCTAGAATTCTACCGGCAAAAATTTCATAAAATTTTACTTGCAAATTAGAAATTTACATGAAAAAAATTTAAAAAGTAAATTCAAAACAGATATTCAAAAATTTAAATTTCAAAAACAAAATTTAAAACTTACACTAAAAATATAAATTCGAAAATTATGTTTGTAATGTCCGTATAAATAAATGATATACGTGAAATAAAATGAATCATTTATACTGTATAATGCCTTGAGCTCATTTACTTACGAACATGATGGCACACTCATAATAAACATGCGTTACCAAAAAAACTATCAACGAACATAATCTGTTTATATGCAAAATAGTTTACATATTGATTAACATAATAACTGCGCATACAGCACCAACACTACAATGCTGAAAATATAAATTAAAAATCTAGATTTTTCATTAAAAGTTTTAAGATTTTAAAATAATTTTAAATTTCTTTTTTCTAATTTTATTTAAAATATATTGAAAATGTTTAGATTTTAGTTTTGACAAATGAATACAGTACTGTCGAAATATTCAAAAAATATAATATAATATTTAATAATAAATATATATAATTTATATAAAAATTTTAAAATATAGCTTATCTATCTTTGCTTGCTTTATAAGTAAATATATAGATATAGATTGTGACTGCACTATCTTTACAAATCCCAATTTCAAGCTAGTGTAGAGCGCGGCCGCCAACCCTACCCTGTGAAAGAAATCCATCATGGAGAAAGTTGAGTCTGACAGCCTAGGAAACAGGATGCAACAGACTGCCGGCAGTGGCTTGTTGAGTTGTATGGAGTTGTGTGAGTCTGAGTATATACGGCTACACCATGCAGCCATTAGTGTGTGTGAAGTAATTGGGGTCCATGTCGGGCTAGAGATCACCGAACATAGCTCGGGCCAGCAAACCCATCAAGTTCTGAGAATGGGATATTGATTTAAAGGCTCGGCCGACCAAATAAAGGTTCCAAATCCCAAAGCCATGCGTTTGCGACCAATTCTCTTTTACATAACCTGCCTATAAATGCATTGACTGAGGACAATGCACAGGGTATCTACAAGCGACAATTCACCGGAAGTACAACTAATAATACTGTTTAAAATGTATACATGCCGTGTTGCGCAGCATGACACAGTGCCTAGTTTGCCACAGTTTGTCAATTTTGCCATTAGGAAGCGCAATTTAAAACAAATAAACATCATGTTGGCAAGAATGAAGAAGGTTTAAATATTATTTTTCACATATGAAGTAAGATAAATTAATAGTTTTTTCCAACAGGATAATAATTCTCTTTTAATATATATATCTGTAGAAGAAAACTGAATAAGATGATTGAATGAGAGTGTAATGATAATGATGGTCACGGAGAAATCTATTGTGAAACCGATTCGGTCAAATGAAATCAAATACATAAATTTAATTACACATACGGTGTTCTTTGGATGTTGCTATTGAATTATCAGATTTTCAAAAAATTTTAATCATTTAAGTTTTTTATTTCGAACATTAACGATGAGGTGTCACTGTTACAATTGCAGACAATTATTTCCTGAAGACGAAAATATTCCTGAGCAGGAACTAAATCAGACTGATAAGAAAAACAAAATTCAAAATTCAAGCGTCATAACATCAACTTCTGGTAACAAGAATGAAAACAATCGCAAAAGACCTTCAAAGGATGAGCGAAATGAATCGATAAAGAAAGTCAAAGTACGGCAAAACTTGAACTCTAGAGATTGACAGAACTGCAGTCAAATCTGCTTAATTGGAAGAATTGAACATATAAATGATTCAACAGTAGTCAAAATTTTATTAACGCAATAAAAAATGTCAACCACTTGCCAAATAAAAAATGAACGAAATTTATTCATATATGACACTTCCATATCACACATGTAATTTGCTACACTATGTCATGGTGGAACGAAACAATTTTAATCTAAAACGAATTTTGCAACACCGGAGATTTAGCAGTCTTGGTTAAGGCGAATAGTATAGTAATTAAGCGAAAATAAGCTGAAAACGATTACATTATATATTACGTTTCTCGAGGTTTTCAATTTGTGCACATGTTTGAAGATGCATTACTGAATATTTTTATTCTTCCAAATATTGTTTGGTGCACTTTTAATATGTACCTTTAGATCTGTATAAAAATAGATCCATGCTAAATAGTAATTTGTCATAGTAATTTTACATCACCACTTACAAGCAGCAATTCTGAAAGTGGATTGGTAGGAAATAAAAAAATACATGAAACTCCAGCTAAAACTCAAACTGTAATAATCAACATACATAACCTCTAATCCAGAAGCAGTGTGTTTAGATAGATGTGACCAGATTGTCACTAGAGGGCAGCATGGATCCCAGTCAGGTGACCCCGGGGCGCGTCGACTGCACCACCTGAGATGGCACAACCCCGAAGCGGACGACAGTTGCCAATCCTCCGAGTGATCAGACAGGGGAATAACTGGTCTTAGAGAGTGAGATGAGCGGGGTTGCTCAGATGGCCATGCGGTGGTCGTGGAGAATGTTGTGCGGGGGCTGAGAGGCACATACGGTTACCCCATGTAACCATTTAGTGTGTACTTGATATCTAGACCTTGTATCGGTATCATAGATACTGGTATGAGGCTGGCGAACCTTAGGAGACAATGGGAGTGTGATGGTGATTGCGGGTTGCAGCCAATAATAAAGGCTTGGCAACCTATAAATCTCGTGTCCGTCCCGAATTATTCACGTGCCACATCTATGATACCCCTGCCTGGAATCCGTATCCAAGCGGCAGCGGAATAGATGGTCACATGGACTTTAGATTGTTAGCAGTTTTTTTTTAACTATCTTATACCTCATGAGTAAAAACTAACACTGTAACGATTATAAAAGTCACTCGAATGACATAACCATGACGGCCGACCAGAAGTGGCGCCATTTTGTAAATAAACAGTCTGGGAATATCTACAATCTTTCAAATGAAAGATTGGAATTGCCAGTCAATTGTTTGTTGTTCCCAAAGTCTTGTTTCCACGTGTTCCTAACTTTAATTATAGTAGGGTTAGCTTTAACCCTGATTAAAGGACAAAAGCACATGTCACCGTTGCCCGATGCGCTCAATAGATGGCGCCTGAACGCTGAACTTTGACCCCTCATCCGATTAGATGACTTGGCAGAGCTTGAGTGTTTAAAGCGTGAGGATTGGATATTTCCAACTTTCGGGGATTAAGATGGATTAACAGGCTAAATACGAAGTCAGATTCCAAATTAACAGGCTAAATACTAAGATAAATACGAAGTCAGATAATTTCTAGTAATTGATTTTCACCGGGTTTAACTAAAATACGGACTTGGGGAAAAATCACCGTTACAAAATATTAGTCATTGTTTAACATGAATTGGATTATTGTAAATAGTCTTAATTGTATAATTGGTTTGATTAATAAATCCTGTCATGTTTTGAAAAAGGTTCGAAGTTAGATAAACGTGTCTTGCCTTAAGTTACCAGGTTTTAGTAAAAGTAAAACTAATGGTAATATGAAAGATTACTGTCACAAGCTCAATAGCGTATTGATGCCAAATACAGAATCAATGACAAAATCAAGCATTCAATCTTTTCATATAAACATATATGAAAAGATTGAAGATAAAGAACATCTCTTTGCGCTGACCTTTATAGCCAGCTAATCCTTTAACACAAAGAGTGTAATTACTCAATCTGCATCCTTTGGGCACTTGGACTCTTCCATTTCCATCCAATCGGATGAGATTGTAACGAGATCAAAAGACTCGAGTCGCCTTTTAGAATTACCCGATTGAAAGTCGTGGTAAAATTGTAAAATAAATAGCCGGATAATTAATTATTCCTTCAATTGAAGGTTTAATGATTGTCAAAAAGTTATTTATTGTTGTTTGTGTGTAAATTTCCCATCATGGATGTGTGTAATAATAATTAGGCAATTAGTGTTAGAGTTAACCAAAAACTCTAATTAGGAAAGCACATGTCTTTGTTGAGCAGTGTACCCATTAGATGGCATTTAGATGGGTGATTTTGGCCATTTCATCTGATTGGATGGAAATGGAAGAGTCCAAGTGTCCAAAGGATGCAGATTGGGTAGTTTTCCCCTCTTTTGTGTACAAGAGCTTGACTGGCTATATAAGTCAGTGCAAGTGATTGTTCTTTGCTTGATTTTGCTATTTTGTATGTTTGATAACAAGATTGATCTAATGTTTGACATTGTCACCATTGATTAAAGCATTTTGCACTGATTAGCGATTAGCTTGACATGGAAATAAATTCAGTGCATACCTGACCCTGGAAAGCGACCAATGATGACAACTGAATATAGCTCTGTCTGAATTGGGTTCCGCATCCGTAAGTTGCCGTCCTTTTGTGTTGATGCATTTAATCCAATGGGACAACTGTTGAGCTAAAGAATTGATCCTTATCAACACCGGGTAGTGAAATGCAACTGCTGCCCTGGACAATGAGAGACGCAATCTCTTAGGTGCCGATGACTGTTGTTCCCGAATATAAGAGGCTGCTACTTTTGTATTTTTAGTGATTTGTAAATCGAAGGTATTTCATGCGATTGCATGTGAATATTATTTGATCCAAACAGATAGGTTCCGTTTGGGGATATGCAATTGTAACGACAAACCGGAAGTCATTTTTGAGTGCTGAGCTGAGCTGAGAAATTGTGAGTTCGGCCGTGTGATTGATTTTCGAGATCATGGATAATGCAATTGCATTATCCAAAGTCCCATGAGTCACTCCAAAGTGCAATAATGTATTTTGTACCTGACCACATGTTCCCGTGTGACCCCGATGCGTAACGGCATGTGTAGATAAGTAGTTTTGCTATTTGGCCTGGTGTTAATGTTAAAGACAAAACTTAATTTTGCGCCTTTACGTGTCCTTAGTTTGTTAGTTTTGGTTAGGTTAGTTTAGCTTAGTGTTTGTGTTAGTTAGTGAATGGACTTTTCTATAACTCCATATCTTGTCAGGTCTCTATTTTTAAGTGATGGTGATCTGAATCTGTTCAGTCATGTTTAATGTAAATAAGTTATTAATATTTTTGTTAATTGTAAATAATTCTTTATTTAATTGGCTTAAATAAATCCTGTCTTTGATTTGAGAAAAGAAACGAAATCAGATAATTTCTCTTTATGGTTTTTACCAGGTTTTAGTAATTTTACAGACTTGGGAAAAATCACCTAGGTTACTGGCCAAAGCCATCGTCAATGGCTTTATCCCGGTCAGATAACCTCTGGTCACATCCAAATCACTGCATTGGAGGCTCAACCCCTAATCCGCTAAAGGAGACAGTCTGTCATCACCTGCCCTAAAGATAAGAGGCGAGAAGCAGATGCTGTCTCCAGCCGTCATAGAGAGGACAAGCGGGGTTGCCAGATATGAGTGTGGTGTGTGTGGTGGTGGTTATACAGAGGATGAGAGGTATGTACAGCTGCCCTATGTAGCCGTAAAGTGATAACTTTAGTATTATGGCTCCGTATCAGCGGTTTCAACTGCAGTACGAAGCCGGCAAACATAGGAAGCAGTGGGAACGTGACAGTGATGTGAGTCGTGGCCACACAATACATAAAGGCTTGATCACAAGTAAATTATGCATCCGTTTCCAATTTATTTCACAGTGACCCGTTTGTGAAGCCGTCACCTGGAGACCGTGTCCAGTCGGCGGCGGAGCAACCGGTCATAGTCTTATATCGAAATTTCATTCAAACCTGACGGAAATCTAACAGAGGTACTGTGGACCCCTACATCTTCTATTCTAACAAGGAGTTACTATATGGACTCTTCCACATTCTGTTATTACGAACTTAAATAAATGAATACATTATTGTTTAAATAAAGCACTGCCCCCAATTTTAACTAGCAATTCTGAAATGTATTTGATAAAAGCATTTTCCCCAATATACTAAAAGTGCATTTTAAATAAAAGTATTTTATATTATTAGTTATTTCAATTCTCCTGATCAAATTTTATCAAGAGAAAAGCAATTTAGAATTTTTTCTGATACTATTGCTATACATCACTAATCATAAGGATGACACTCACTATGTAAGGTAAGTGTCAGATCCTTATGATTAGTGATGTATTGTTGACATAATTTCGTATAATACATTGCAAAACGCGATTCTTAGAAGCCTGTCCAGAATAATTTCTCTCAAGAAATTTAGCTCGAGTTGATTGTTAGTTTTAAGTAAATAAGTATTAAAAATATATTCTAAGTTTTAAGCTAGTTTTAAAATCGTGCTATAGGTGGCGCGACAGTGTCGAAATTTATAATTTAATTGCAGATCGCCGAAATCTTCCAATATTATTTAATAAAAATAAGTTAACAATACTAACATTAATTTTTCAAATTAATGCTCGAATTCTTATCTAAAACATTAACTTGTAAACTTGTTAGTATAAAATTCACCTTTTAGAATTTCTCAAGAATGTTATAATTTACGATTCAAGATGGAGAGAGAGGTAGAACATGTGTTTCACTAATAACATGCCCAAGAAGAATAACTTTTTATATACTCATAACTTCACTAATGACAATTTATATAAGCATATTTGAAGGAAGGTATGATTTGCCTATTTCTTAACTTGGGTAAATAACTTTTTATCGTACTACAATTTGCGTTTTTATTCAGGCGATTTATTTCCTCAACTGACATCTCATGAAAATGATGGAACTCAAACAAAAGAATTTATTTAGAAAAGCACCAGCAAAGACATTACCATCACTTCCAAAGTTCGAATCTTGTTGTTACCTTTTAATTTGGATATATGCTTTGTGTATTGCTATTGAAAAGGTTTATTATGCTGCTTCAGGTAATTGAAAATGTATCAAATAAGAATCTTCTATTCTGGAATATTCTTTTAAATTAAATATTATATAACATTTTAGCTTTTTTATTATTCCAGTACATTTAATAATAAATGTAGTAATTTTATTTGGTATTTAATGTTTAGAATATTCCTCATTTTTTTCTCATGAGTATTTCACTGAAGGCTGGAGTTTTTTAGGTAGAAAAAAGGTAAAGTTTATAATTTTAAAAGAAATCCTAGGTTATGTAATTGCAAAATATTTTGTTTTTAGGATATATCTGACATGGAATGGAATGTATGGTCTGAGAAGTATATTGCATTCATACCATGGATTCTAATTCATATTGCAATCTCACAATTTCTATGGTTAAATTATTTACAAGTAAATATATTAGGTTTATTAGAAATGTATTGATATAATTAAATTTCTTTATTTTATTTATTAGTTTGTTCCACATTTTTATATATTATTTTCATTACTATCTATGACAGCTGTCATAGGTTTTTTGGCAACAATATATTTATTTCTTCAATCATTAGTCATGTTTCCTATATATTTGTTTAAAAGTAAAAGGATCTGCTGGGCAGCTGGTTTAATATTGTTAGTTTTTATTAACGTTAATCCATTTTTACAAGTTTTGGTGAGTAATTTAAATCATTACTAGTGTATAATTTATAAATTTTTTTCTTAATTTAAGAATTTTATTGTTATTCCATATTCAAACGAAGAATATATTTTATCAATAGTTACTGCTTGGTTAATAATTAGAAGCTTAAGTTTCACAATACATCGATGTCATGAATCTCGTAAATCAATCACAATTCAACAAGATCTAGTACATTACTTGGGATTCTGTTTTTACTTTCCATTATTATATACAGGACCTTTAATGATGTTTAACGATTTTGAAAAGCAGGTAAAATTAAAGAATTTATTAGACAAAATTAACATGTTATTATAATTAATTTAGGAATAATTAAAGTTTAACTAATTTATGTAAAAAAAACTGTGACTGTATCTTGAATTTAAGTGCAGTTTTATTACTTTTGTTTCAGCTATTAGCTTCCAAACCAAAATGGGACAGAAGAAAATTATTATATCACATTATTAACCTTTTTCGTTATATATTCTGGTTTGTGTTCAACGAACTCACTCTTCATTATTTATATGTCCATTCATTTCGTCTTCATTTGCACCTATTAACGCATTGCTCTCGGTTGGCCTTAAACGGACTTGGTTATTCGGTTTCTCAGTTTTTCATGAATAAATATACAGTACTCTATGGTTTACCAGGGGCAATTGCAGAACTAGAACATTATGATCCTCCACCCAAACCGAAATGTGTAGCTCGAATTTATATGTATTCTGACATGTGGAGGTATTGATATGTATCATTTTACTTTGCTAAATATTAATATTATCATTCAAAACATTTCTAATGAACATTTTGTACGGTAGATATTTTGATCGTGGCCTATACACCTTTTTTACAAAGTAAATATTTTTTTTTATTATTTTGGTATGCAAGATATTAATCCTTAATTATTTTTAAATATAGATACATATACATTCCTGTTTTGGGTTTAAACCCTACAACGTTTAAGAAATTAATAGGGACAATTTTATGCTTCACATTTGTGTTTGTTTGGCATGGAGCAACGTATACGAATTTTATATGGGCCTTACTCAATTACATCGAAGTTACTCTTGAAATGATTTTTTCCACATTTGGCCAAAGTGGTTTTATAATGAAAATTAAGGTATTGTTGAAACTATATGGAAACTTATAAATATAATTTCTAAAGATTAATAGGAAAGATGGATAAGTCCATCATGGGTCCGGCGTATTCATGCAATATTTGCAGTGCCTTTGCTCTATTTGGGTTGTATTTCAAATTTCTATTTTTTGGTTGGTCATGAAGCTACAAACATCATGGTGGACCGCTTAATTGTGAATGGTAATTTTTAAATTTTAAATTTGTTTTTATTAAGTTTAAATAATTTATAATTTTATTTTAGTACCTGTTGAATATTTCTTTTACCAGACATTTTCTTTGTACTGTATGTGTCAAGTGTCAATTGAAATTAAGAACTGGGAAATAAGAAAATTAGAAAAATTAAAACATATCAACTAAAAGTTTTTTATTTTTTGTTAACTAAAATAGCAATTTCTCATCTGTAATGTTATTTGAAAATATCAAAATAAAAAAAATTTTCTATCTATTTATTTTTGTAAATTATCATTAAGGAATTAATAAAATGATTAAGTTGTGTCCATTCTGAATAACATTTAGAAGTTTTGAATTGCAATTGTTTGATATTCTATCATGCCCAAGTTAAATTTTATTAGTGTTCAATAGTAATAAGCAATAGTAATAAAAGGAGAACTTCAGGGATGTGGCAATAAACGATGGTCAACTTGCCAGCAGTGCCAGGGTATCGTCCGTCTCACAGGACATCTTGCGGCACATGCACCGAAGCCGCCATTCACCTATGCGCCATCAGAAGGATCCTGGGCTGACTTAGACTTAGTGTGTGAGTCTGCTCAAGATCTGATTTTGGGCGACCCCCCAACGATCCCAACAAGGATAAAAGTAGAGCCACTACCTGAAGGTCCTCCAGTGTCGCCAACCATCAAATCCGGCTCGGAAACAGTAAAGTTGACTAGTGTTAGTCCACTTGGCCGTGGGAAAATCTACTGTGGTGCCCCTGTGACTCGTTCGAGTGCCGAGGACATCAACCCCAAACCAGTTCCGGCTCCTTGAAGGAATCACTATCCGAGCACCAAGCCCAACGAGGCTGATTCCTAAGGCTCGTCCAACATCAACAATCACGTCGAACGACCAATTTGAAGATGTAGAGCCAGATCCCGAGTCTGCAGCAATGACAACTGCTGCCCATCAAGAGTTCCGTCGTCTGATACTTCACCCGTCGATCAGGACCATTCACACGGGTCCTGTTATCAATGTGTTTGCTCTACCTGCTGCAAATCCAGTGTCGATAGCAGAACTCGTGGAACTAGTGGAATTCTGTAGTTTTTGCGCATGTTCACGCATAGTGGTGGTGAAAGCGAACCATTTAGATTAATTGTTTAGTTTAGTCATTCTTTAAAGGGGAAAGTTTGTATGTAATAATTAGTGATTGTTTTATGATTTTGGCGGTTAATAAAAATCGATTTATAACGTTTACGAAGTCAGATTATTTACGCGATTAGGTTTTTCCTAAAATATAGTTTAAGGGATTTTTCACCGTCACACTTGAAATGTAATAACTTTGTATTTCGAAGACTAGCTGAAGCACTACACATGCTAATTCTATTTTGTACGTATTGATTGCTAATAAAAGCCGCAGGTGGATTGTATCTTCCAATAGAAGAGTAAATTGAATATCCCATTCTGTTTCTCAATATGATTGAATATGTTACATTGTGGCTTCTTTCAGTAAAAAAACTAATATTCAAAGCTGGTAAATGTGATTAGTTCTGCAGCAACAAACCCATATTAGCATGAATAATACAAAATTTTTATTGTTAAAATTTATTAGTATGAGAATATAATTTAATGTTATTATTATTAAAATTAGCACTATTGGACTTATTATCATTATTAGAATATTTATTAAGAAAAATATCTATAATAACTAATAGAAAAAATATCAAATTGTAAATGTGAGAATGGAATTGCACAGAATTGTACCTGTGTGACCATGAAATATAATACTATGTTTGACACTTGGTTGACACGTACAAAACTACTGTTTATTTAAGAAGAGTGTTTGCAATAAAAATTTTTTATTGTGTTTAGTAGAAATGAGAATTAGTAAAATCGTGACCAATCAGTAACGGATTCGTGCGAATTATGCGAATTCCGATTAGTAGTAATTTCGATTTGAAGGAATTCTTTTTCGTGGGGATTCCGGTTTGCGAGAAAAAAAATTCTGTACGAGGTTTTTTTCGGCAATTCCGATTCACGCGCGTTTTTTTGTGCCCAATCATGAAACCCATTTAGATCATCTGTATGTAGGTCATAGTTTTTCACTGTTTTAAGTGTAGCGAATAAGAGTTCCAGCAAATTTCGCAGGAAATGGAACGCGGTTAACGCGTTTCTTTAAGTGATTACGGGGGCTAAACCTCTCTCTCCCCCAAACCCCCTCAATCAAAAATATAAACATCCCTCATACCACCTATAATTCATCTCGTTATGAATCATGGTGTAATTAAAGAAATTTGTGCACGATTCTCAGAAATTCCAACTCGTTCATTCCGGTTTGTGGTAGTTCTGATTCGAGCGAATTCCGATTCGCGGTGATTTTGTTTCGAGCGAATTCTGATTTGCGGTGATTCTGATTCGCGCAAATTCAGGTTTACAAGCAATTATTTAAAAAAAAATTGAGCGGTTTCCAACGGCCAAATTTTTGCGGCAATTGCCATTTCCGCGCGATAATTTTGCACCAAATCGCCTACCCCATCTAGGCACTGGATTAAACAAATCATTTGTTGATTCCATATTGGTTAGTTTTTATAATCTTTTCACCAAAATTGTTTAATCCTTTCAGGACTGCATGCATTTCTAAAATCTAGGATGACCCAATTCTAAATTTTAAAATTTTATCACACTTATGTTTGAATCTTTGCTGCTTTATTCATTATGTATTACAGATAATTAATCTTATGTTTCAATCATAATAAAATTCAACAATACGCAATTCGAGTGAAATTTAAATTATTCATAGAAATTACACAGATAATTAAGAATTGCGTTTGTTTTGGAATTTAACAACGGCAATGTCCGCAACATCTGCAGCAACTTCCACGTTCACCGCTGGAACAATCGCAAGCTCCGCAACATTTGCAGCAAGCGCATCGTTTTCCGTCATCTTTTTGGCCACAGCAGCTCTTTCCTGATTTTGATTTTTCGCCTTCGTGACGACCGGGGCAATGCTCGCAGCACTTACAGCATCTGCAAGGATTGCATTTGCAATCTTTACATTTGCAACATCCACATCTTGAATTTGTCACTAAATAATTTTAAAATATTTCTTAGTGGTTTCTATTACATTTTAAAAATTAAAATCTTACCATCACTGGTAGCAGAATCAGCCATTGTAGTTGTCAATCAAATTTTTCTTCTTTCAAAAGTTGAGGTAATTTGTTACAGTATTTTAATGCTCAGTAAGCGCAAGTTTCGGCATTTTAAACTGTCTAGTTAAGTGTCGGGTGCAAATCAATTTGAAATCGTGTGCAAAACAATAGTACATTGTGCAAAAATATTAATAGTAATCAATGACGAGCTGATAATAATATAAAAGTAATGCGCAGTTTGTCTGTAATTAATTTGTTTTTGCTTATCTTTACTGTTGTTTACAAGTTAATTTAAATTTTATAGTGATAAATAATACATTTTTAAACATAAAAATGGTAACCAATAATTAATGCAGAAAACATTTCAGTATATTCTGCTTTTATGGTCGGCATTGTGAGCCTTGTAAGTTAAAGCACTTGCGTTTGAGTTCGAAAGCTGAGTTTCAAAGTCAGTCTGAAACTAATGGTTTGTAACCAACCAGACACAGTCCCCAGACCACGCACTGTTGGGCAAAGCACAAGATGTATGATTGATGTGGACACATGATTTTGTGGTTTCGGACCTTTATTAGGTCCGCCGAGCCCCCAAATCATTGATGCTCCGACCTCAACATCAATGGGCTCACCGGCCATTTGCCTTAGGTTTAATTATCCTAGGATGCTGGGTCACTCCACCCACGGTTGCCATATCCCACTCATGTCGAGACCACTGTGATCAAGACTATTCTTTCACTGCTGCAGGTCCGTACTCTTTCGTCCGGTCACCGACTCCTGTCTCTCATTCAAGGGTAGCGGCCGTGTCCTATTGTTACAAGAAAGTTGATAATGTTTGGGGATGTATGGCGCCCGTGACAATAAGTCACAGGTTTGTTTTGGAAGAACAAGCATAAGTTACAGTTTCTTTGAATTGAACTTGAAGCCATTTTTTTACGTTTTGCTTATTGTCTTTGTTTTGATTTTCAGCCTAAGCAGTAATGGCTAGTTCACACTGGGCGTTTATGCGACATAAACGCCCCGTTTTTATGCCACACGTTATGTCAATGTGGCATAAAACGCGGCATAAAGAGAATAGGATCTAAAAGAGCCAAGCTTAAAAAATTACACAGTCTGGGTAAAATATGTGAATTTTTTTAATTATCTATATATAGAGGCTATACATTTTTTATTTTATGATACAATTGTAATGCAATTGCCATAATTCCAATATGATAACCAAAAAAATTAAGCATTCCTTTATTTTTAACAATGACAATGAGTGCAGCATTTACAGCAACTTCCACATTCGTCACTTCTACAGTCGCAAACGCCACATCCTATGCAGCAAGTGCATCGTTTTTCTTATTCTTTATGGCTGCACCAATTTTTCTCAGATTTTATTCTTTGACATCAGTACAACAGCATTTTATCATAGCATTTATAGCAATGGCAAGTTTCTTCTCTGTGCCCAGAGCATTACTCGCAACATTTATAGTATAGGCTTGCATTGTCTTGTGCCTTAATTGTATGGTGGCCCAGAACTTTTCGTGGTGGTTACATTGTTTGTTGTTTTTTTATTTATCTTTTTCTACTAATATTTCGAGAATTTTTCCAGTAATGTTTATCAATTAACTTTGAACATAAAGGATTGCATTTGCGATCTTTACATTTGCAACGGCCGAATCTGGATGTCTACATTAAACAATTCGAAAAATCATTTGGTATTTCAAGTTTATACACTGAAAAAAAAATTATCCTTGCTGATAATAATATTAGCCATTATTGTTTTATTTATTAATTTTTTTTTTCCAAAATTTGAAGTAGTTGTGTTGTGGTTTGATGCTCTACGGACTCAAAATACTGCACTTTAAACTCATCATTTTGGTTTCCTGTGCAAATAAATTTAATTTGGTGAGTAAAGCAATGAAGCATTGATGCAAAACATTGATAGTACGTTAGTTCAAGTATTGTTGCAGTCTGAAAATGTTGTCCCATAAGCAAAGGGATAAAAACAATAATAGTAACTTCGTACCATAAGGTTTTATATTGATCTATATTTACGATGTGATATGATCTATTAGAATTAGCTGGTGTGCCACCAATTGTCAGAGAATCGGTATAACAGTATTTTAGTACCCATTTATTAATTCTTACCATTTTTGCAAAGAATGATCAGAGGAGAGCCTCTCAGATTTTTTCACCAGTTTCAAATTGTGGGAAAAGTGAAAAAAAATCACCCAACTTAAAAAAATTAAATTAAGTTGTCAGATAAATGATAAATGCTGCCGATTAGCTGTATAGGGTTCTTCATATGATATTTTAGAATTTAGTTTAACGGTTTTCTGTTTGCTGTCCCTCATTTCGAAAGTGGCAGAAGAATCAGCGACCCCAATTGATCTTTCTTTGCAAAATTGGTAAAAGTCGGCAAGTGAATACTTAAGATACACTTGTTCCAAGAATTATTTTAAATTTCATAAATCTAAATATTATTGCAAAAAGCATTAAAAAAAATTGATTATTTTCAATGCCTATTAACATGTCAAATTATTTAGCATTGGCTTCATTTCTGAAGCTTTATCTACATGTATATTGTTAGCAATAGGCAAGCCTTTCTAGTAAAAAAATTTTTAACTTTAGGGATTTTTAATATAAAAATTATCATTCAAATACATGACTAATGAGTTCAACTGTAAGTTCACATAAAAAACTTTCACTTATGCTTAATCCTCATCTGGCTTAAAAACTTGGTTTTCCCGGTTTGGGGTTTTCCCCAAACGCATTAACCCATTGGGGCTGACAATCATAAATGCATAAATGCACACTATCCTTACATGTTTTCTGCATTAAAGATCACTTGCCAATTTCAGATGTATAAATGTATTATTTATGACTTTTCAGTAAGATAAATACAGATAATGAAAATTAATTTAATGACAAACAAACTACGCATTACATATATATTATTATCAGCTAATCATTGATTACTATTAATAATTTTGCACAATGCACCATTTGTTTGCACACGATGTGCAATTGATTTGCACCCGACACTTAACTAGACTGTTTAAAATGCCAAGACTTGCGCTTACAGAACATTAAAATTTAACAAACTACCTCAACTTTTGAAAGAAGAAAAACTACAATGGCTGATGCTGCTACCAGTAATGGTAAGATTTATTTTGAATTTAATAGAAAATACTAAAAAATATTTCAAAATATTTTAGTGACAAATTCAAGATGTGGATGTTGCAAATGTAAAGATTGCAAATGCGATCCTTGCAGATGCTGTAAGTGCTGCGAGCATTGCCCTGGTCGTCACGAAGGCGAAAAATCAGAATCAGGAAAGAGCTGCTGTGGCCAAAAAGATGACGGAAAACGATGCGCTTGCTGCAAATGTTGCGGAGCTTGCGATTGTTCCAGCGGTGAACGTGGAAGTTGCTGCAGATGTTGCGGACATTGCCGTTGTTAAATTCCAAAACAAACGCAATTCTTAATTATCTGTGTAATTTCTATGAATAATTTAAATTTCACTCGAATTACATATTGTTGAATTTTATTATGATTGAAACATAAGATTAATTATCTGTAATCTATCTATTACAATAAAAGGAAGTCATCAGTTTGTCAAATACCTTCTATACATTCATAGTTGGGGCAATGCAGGCACACCTGTGGTTGGTTGCATATCCAGGTTATAGGCATCAGTAGAGGCTTACAGGCCTCTCCTGGAATGCGAGAGGCATTGAATAAGTCAACAAAGTGAGCAAATGCAAATTCGGTGCCAAAAGAAACAATTTTAACGAAGTGTTTTTCAATTCAAACGGAATTGAAAGAAATTGCGAGTAGGGAAATACGAGATCGAGGATTAAATGATAATTAGGCATTTAATCAGAAATAAAAATCCAGATTTTATTTTAAATGAATTGACATAACATTTAAGATTCAATATACAACCGAAAATAAAACATTGAGTAGATTCAAGAATGATACTTACCAAAAGGAAATCGATCTCGGACTAAATAACAGTTATTAGCCATTATTCCTGAAAAACGAACACACTCGAAATAATCAGATTTAAATAAATTACTCCTGAATTTTATTAATCTGAATAAAATTCAATAAAGAAAAGTTTTGACTGTATTTAAATTAAATTAAAGACAAAAACGAAATTGATGTTACGTTTGCATATATGGTATTTGTCTCTTATTAATTTGAAGGGCTAAAATTAGATCACACATTTTTCTTAATGATAAGAACAAATTCCAAGCATCATTATCAGGAGGAATTGATTCAGCAATAAAAAATGGT
>JAQFZU010000521.1:0-24051 GCA_034696185.1 Henia vesuviana | reverse complement strand
GGTTCATCTAACATATAAGTCGTCTAGTGACAAAATTGTGTACTACAATATTATATTACAAAAGAACATAACCACATTAACGACTTAAAACCGGATGGAAAGTTGCAAATAAATATTTAATCAAACGACTTTGGAAGTCGTATATGTAAATAATTCAATAAATGATTACTGTGAATGGAAAAGTAAATTTCGAAATTAAAACATTTAAAATTACGTAAATATTTTACTGGTAACTAAAAATTGTGAATTTAATTATTTTCAATTTAAATTTTTCATTTGGTAAAAAAAAAAAAAAAATTTGTGGGATAAAGACTCGAGTGGTTTTTATGGGGCAATAGACGAAACCCGTGATGGAGTTATTAGTCTCAGTGGGTGTCACAAGTTCATTTCTTGTATCAAGTCCGTAAACATGGTGGAGTTAACTGCTCGGTGGCTAAGTATAAATTGAGTTATGGTGTCGTATCAACTACTTTCCCTTTATATTCGCTCGTGATGTTGCTTTAATGTGCCAGCCAGTTTCTTCGGCTTCGCTTTAGGGACCTGCGAAACTGCTTCTCTGGGCCTCATCTAGGGGGGTTCATTGACTCGCTACTACCACCCCACGTCTTTTAAGGACTATTTCCAGCACAAACTGAAAATAAAAAAAATGATTAAAGGAAAAAAGCGTGAAAAAATGGTTAAAGCGTTTTGCATGTAAATAAAAGACGTAAAAGTAGTTCTAGTCACTTGACTCTCAGTTTAACCCTTCGCTCGCAACTGGCCGGAGTATTTATACTTGTAAGGTTTGGCAGTAATGAGTACTTAGCTTAAGGAAAACATGTCCGTCGGCTGCTCGAGCTGAAGGGAGATTTGGGTAACGAGCGCCTTTCATAAATTTACTGGTCAATGCGCCATTTGTGTGGCTGCGCAATTTCGTCTCTTCTTGTTGAAACCACTTAACCTATGCTGATAAATGGCCAGGGCTCAACGGGTTTGCCATCATTTTTCTTAATGGCCAGTTGTATAATGAGCTTATCAAGGGACCTGAACATTTTTGATGCGTTTACGGAAATGTATTATTGCATTTGCGTGTAATACGAGTGGTTGCTTTTGTAATTTACTTACTGGCCAACTACGAATGCAAATGCAGATAAATCTTTGATTGTGTCGTTTAATTCGCCCTGCAAAATGAACATTTGGAATAATAAGTTTGTTTTGTTTCTGTTTAATTTTGAAAAAGTAGCAATTCAGTTGGGCAAGTGACGTTTAAAGGCGAACTTTTGGTTTTAGTATCGGTGAATGAATTAATTAAACCAAGAATTCATTTAGAAATTAATTAAAATTTTAAAGATTTCAGTTTTATTTATTTATGTTTTAAGTTCAAAAGAATTTTTATGAAAATCAATTATTTCATAATTAAATTTTTATTATGTTTTCCATATAATATTTTGGGTGTAAAAGATTATTTAGTGTTGCGCAGCGAGACGATTATTGAGTCCATGATTGAGAGATGTTATGAATAAAAATGAATCTTACTTTATTCGGCTTTTTTTCTTCTTGATTCGTGTTGGGAAAAGAATTCCGAGGTAATTTACGACGGTATTTATACACCACGTCAAGTGCTGCAACCGCATTTAAGGCTGGCAATCATTTCGCGTCGAGTGACTACATAAAAATAATGGACAAAGTTGATTAGGAAAAATAAATATTTATAAAGTTGATGATGATTATGGAACAGAAAAGTTATAAAAATAATATTTTCTTTTGCAATTGCAGAAAATCAGCAGCGTTAATGACCATTTGGATCGTCTAGAAGCAGCTCTTCATTTACAATCTCAATCCAATGAAGTTTTGCTATCCAAATTACGCGAACTTCGAGTTAGAACAAGTAAGAAAAACTATTTACAAAAATTATTTCTTTCGTAAATTGCAATTCAAACAATTGATTTTTGCTCGTAAAAAGCCGAAGGAATTTTTTTTATCAATTTGCAGAGCGGCACATATGCGGCTTGCATTATAAGGTGATTTTATTAGGACTTATATTTGTTTCTGGAACGAGTTTTGGAAATTTGATTGAGCTCTTAAAAGTTAACGGCATCTTTTTCGAAAAATTTATGACAAAAGAGTTGATCGAGTGCAAAATTAAAAGTACATTCTCAAATTTAATTCCATGCATCTCCCGCTGGATTTGCGCTCGCTCTGCGATCCAATTTCCTCGAAAGCTTCTCTTGTTGCGAGTTAATTTAAATCACTAGGAATGTAAAGTTGCGAGTTTTCCTCTGCATTCAGCAACGAGACAAGAGCGACCATCCAATAAACATTTTGTTAGCCCCGTGTTGCGAATTTGAGTACCTTTGGAGACCGATGTTCATAATTGAATACAGTTTGAATCTGGAGAAAACAAAATCAGAATTATTAACGTCGACTTTCAACTGACAACAAACTAATTAATTTATTATGTAAATTTCGCCTTCTGGATATAGAATAAATTTCTAATTTTAAATTATCACAATTCGCATTCTATTTTTAATATAAGCACAAGTTAATTGCTTATGTAAATTATTTATCTGGAATTTGTAGAAAGTAAACAGAACAATTGTGCTAACTAAATGGATCAATACATCATAAAATACATTTGATCGAAATTTTATCTCACGAGAAAACCTGTTTTAAACTTAAACATTTCACTGATAATTTTCATTTTCTTTACTTTGTGCAACCAATCTGCATATCTTAATATGTACTTTAAGTCGACTTTTAAAATATTGAAAAAAAAAAATTATAAAATTCTATTTCATCATTTTATAATGCAAATTCTCAAGTGAATTTTAAAAATCTTTTTGTATAATTTTTTTTTAAAAATTTCCCTTTGGCTGAGTTTGAGGGTAGTAAAGTATTTTTTTTTTCATTCTTGTCTCTTCCTCCACCTCTTCTTTTTATCTTGATAATGAAATCATCATCGGAGTTACCGGGGTCTGCAAATGCCTTGCTAGAGGGCGTGTTAGTGTCTCGAGGGGTGGCAGTTTTCAAATTTAATTTTCATTTTCCCGGTTTGCTGAGGATAGAAACTTGGCTATAGATCATTAAGTAAGATAGATGCAAAGTTTAATTATTCCATGTGCTGCATCATATCAGTAATTAGAATGCAGGACGGGATTGTATTGCTAATTACTTGTTTTTAAATCACTATTTACAACACAAAGGTCTCTTTGTAACCATTAGAGAAGTGTCTTTTTCTTTGTGTTCTGTAAAAAAAAAATTTTTTATATACATTTTAATAATAGTACTTACTTTACTATTACCTGTACTTTAACTCATTAAAATTACCTTCGACTCGAGCATTCTCGCATTTGTTCTTTGGTTAAACACCAACTGGAGTCGTTACGGCATCCGTTATTTTTTCTAGGTACCTTCTTTATCCGTAATTCATGGGTCATTTAATGATGTTTTTTTGCGAGAAAACAAGACCTTTTTGCAAGACTCATTTAAAGAGCTTTTGATGTCCAGGAAATGGTTTCCCTTTAGTAAAAATATCAGGAAGAATGTGATCAACGATAATCCCAGTCATATCTATCGTCGAAATAGAGCTACGACGCTCTCAAAAATTTATAATTTACAAAAAACTTGTTTAATTATAAATGAAATAAAAAGAAAAAAATTACTTTGGGAAAATAAATGTTTCCCAACGGTGCAAAAGCCTTGACATGTCATTAATTCACGATAATTAATAGATTTTAAACGTAAACACGGACAATCCCTTGTTTTTCGAATGAAACTTTTCCCCTTTGGGTAGCGGTTTTCGATTGAGCGCTAATTTATTTCCCTTCAAATTGAAAAGAATTCGTAATTTCTTTTTAAGAAAAATGTGGAAAAATGATTTTTTTTTTATCCTTTTGATGACGATGTCGTTGGATTGTCAGCACCGTCATCATCCTGTTTGCAAATTGAGGGATGTGCTGAGCCAATGTAAATTGGCAGACGGTGCGCT
Source organism: Henia vesuviana (assembly GCA_034696185.1). Classification (NCBI taxonomy): domain Eukaryota; kingdom Metazoa; phylum Arthropoda; class Chilopoda; order Geophilomorpha; family Dignathodontidae; genus Henia; species Henia vesuviana. The sequence continues at coordinate 20,084 of JAQFZU010000521.1, read as the reverse complement.
TCCTCTTACTTCATTTGGACGTGGATATGAAGCAAGATGTGCGAGAAAATCTCTAGAGGAACATGCAAATCTGAGTAGTAATGAGTAAATTCTCAAAACCCTCTCACCTCTTTGTCATTATTTATTAGAATCAAGTACGGAGGTCGATATTTACGAGGTTCCTTCATCTTAATCCGAGATGAGTTTCAAGTGAAACCGAGTGGAAAGATACGTTTGCATGAGTTGTGAAAGGTGTTTTGGAAATACTTTTAAAAAAATATTTTTGGAATTTTATTTTTTTTATTTTTTTTTCAATTTTTCTAAAAGTTGTGTTGGTTTAAACCATGTGCGGCAGGTGAATTCTGGAAGCGAAAGAATCGCAAATTCGATCAGTTCGTTTCCACTTGACTCTTTTTCGTCTTTTATCAGATGGCGGAAAATTTAATTTGTATTGCTTTTACACTGTACCTCCTTGGAGTTAAAACAAATATTAGCATCTTCTTTTCCCAATTAGAAAGTTCCTCAGACCCAACTTTGATGAAATTTTCAAAATAAGTTGAGTGCTTCTCTCATCGTGAATAAATTTACTCTTTATTTGCGTTTCTCTTAAATAAAACAAAATAAATTTAAAAGTTTTTGCAAAAGTATAAAAATAATGTTAGATGACATTTTTTTTTCTGGTATTTAAATTCATAGTTTGCCATAAATTCGCGAGTAAAAAAAAAAATAAAAAGAATTTGATGTAAATTTTTTATTTAAAGACGTGGCTTTTTTTCAGTGTCAAACTGCGTAGATTTAAATGGAATTTAGGAAATGTATATCAGCATGCAGGAAGGATTTTATGGTCCCATCTGTTTTTTTTTTTCTTCTTATTCTTCTTGCAACTGCTGCCGACCTTCCGTTGGGCATAATGGGACTTGGAGTGAACGGTGGGCGGCCCACACGCTCCAAACTTTCTTTTTCTTTTTATTTCCTAAAAACCATTACTTCGAGTCAGCTGCAAAATATTAGATCGAACAACCCCAACTAACTTCTATTATTTTTTTAACACTTATCTATATAAACCTAATTTTTTTCCTTTTCCAATTTTTTTATTATTTTTTTATTTATTTCTTAAGAGTTCGAATCGCCCAAGATGGTCCTCGAAGGCATCGCGGCTGAAGCGCGGGAGCTGAGAAATAGCATTAGTTCCAACCCTGTCATCGCTGTACTTGTTTTTGCTTGTAATAGGGTTACAGTGAAGAGAAGTCTGGATTTACTTATTAAGTAAGTTAACATAGAATTTAAAAATACAAGTAAAAGTGTGTGCAGTTAATTAAATACAAACAACAGCCCCTCAAGTTATTCACTAAATTGTTTATTAAAGTCTTGTTAGCCGTGTTTGAACCTTAAGAAGTTCAAAGAAAGAACATTTTCTGCCATACAAATTTAATGTAAAAAATTTCTCGAGTTGTTTTCAAGGTAGTACTAGAGGTACGTTTTTATTTTGGTTTTTTTTTACTACGTGTAGAGTAAAAATGACGAGTTCCACTTTAAATAGTTTACTGGAAAACGATTTGAGGTTAGTGCTTGTAGACTAGCAATGAGGTAGACGTCGTGAGCCGCACGCTTATGACTTAGGCAGACCATAAAAAAATATGTTTAGTTTTACGATACACATTTGTATAATAAAATCTGATGTAAAAATTAATTACAATGCATTTTTCTTAATACATAAAACTCGTAAATTTGAAACATTTTGCATATTATACTACTCTAAAGGGTTTAACGAGTATACATTTCGAGTTAGTTCAATTGTTATACAATACCGGCAATGATTTATCTTAATGTTAGGTTATTACACGGAGTGTTGTTTAGATTTTGGACTTGTGGGGTATTTGTTCAATTTCTTTAAATGTGATTTATTGACAGAACAATTTATAAATGGTTATCGACTTTTTTAAACTGCTTTTTCAAATACGGTTGGGAAATGTTATACTGATGTTAAATAAGTGAAAGACATTAATTAAAATCATACATTTAAAGAAACAAACAAACAGAATAAATTTTATCTTGGCATTAAATTTATTTGGGAAATAAATCTCGTTGGCGAAATACCATTAAAAGCGAGTTTAAACGTAATTAATTAACGGCGGATTGTACTAACCTCGATTTAACTCCACTCTCGATTCAGCCTATGCAATTAATATTAGCTAAACTCTTGATAAGATTAACAACAGTCTTCACTCGTCATAGCTGATTTTTATTTAATTTTAATTTATTAGTAGAATAGTCAGTTTCTTTAAAGAAAAAAGAGGGTAAAGATTCTATTTGGAATTCAGTGCACTATAGAAATGTTGAATTGTGGCGAAGAATCGTTATGAGTAGGCAAAGGGGTAATGGTGGAAGCTGGTATGCGTGTGTTTTATACAGAAATGATGCGCATATAAATTGGTGGAAGGGCGACATGCAACACTCGTTTGCAGTCGGTGCCGCCACTTGCATTTGAAAGTTTAATCGGAGCATAAAATAGACACAAAGTAAGAGTTGCTGACAAGTCGACCACGCTCTATAAAACTCGCGGACGATGAGTTTTCTACTTGAATATCCATCACAAATCAATTGACCAATAAATTTCTTCCCGTCATCTCCACTGGAGTCTGCTTTTGACTGTCAGTAAAACGGAGCCAACGTTGCCGCCAATCAATTTACCCAATTTGTACGTAGTCACGAGGAATAAATTGGCAACTCCAACTATAAAAAAAAAATTATTTTTTAAAAAAAAAAAAATTCTTTTTAGAAATGACATTTTTATTGCAAGTTTTCTCTTCGAATAAATTTAATCTATTTTAATGCGGGTTCATATATTGAATGTATTAAAAATGATTTATATATGTTACTAGATGGATGGAGACCGCAAATATTTTGAATAATTGCTTTCAAATTGGTCTCTTTTATACTCTTCTTCCTTCACTATGGCAATGGGTAAAGTGAAATTTGCTGCGTCGTCGATCGATGTCGGGAGTAAAACTAAATAAATTGTTGCGGACATGCTTGAAATAAATATGCAAATTAAAACATCTCATTAATTTTTTTATTTTAAATATTCTCTCAAATATCATTTGAAACAGTTGTATCTCGAAAACCACCGAAGCAATTTTATTGATGGATATAAAGTGTTGCGAGAATCTTGTAGTTTCCTTGTTAGAAACAATTGAATGTCTTGTCTGAGGTATATAAAGATCTCATTGGGTTTAATTAAAATGATGATGTATTTAAAATAGGCATTTTGTAAAACCTCCCATCCTGTGTTATGCACTTTGTGTATTGTTGAAATTGTATTGACCGAATGGAGCTTGGGTTTGGGCTCGAAAGAGCAACGGGGCAATTGAAATTGTTTAGGAAATTCCAGAAAAGCCGTAAATTACGAGGTCGTGATTGGAAGAGATGAGTTTCGGTGGAGTCGTTTGGTCAGCTTATTCTAGCAAATGGGTAGTTTTCAACCTGAACTTGGACCTGTCAAGAAAAGAATAAGATGAAGAATGGATGATTTTTTTTTTATTTTCTCCTAAATTTTCTCGAGTAAATTCCCCTTATGGTCATCTCTCGAGTGCGTCTTGGCCCCGCCCTTGAGGTCATGGTATTAACGGCTTTTTGGTCAATAATGAATGGACTTGGAAAACTATTTTTATCTGCCAATGACAGATTGTGGTTGGATCGGATGATCTTGCGGTATCTAATATTGAATCGGGTCCAGTTTTTTTTTTAAAAAATATTTTGATATTTAGAAATGTATTTTTGTGATTTATATTAAATTAATTTTTGAAGTTTGTATTGAGTTTGAAATGGATTTTTTTTAAAGCTTTAATTCGATTTTTTTTGGCTGAAATTCGAGAAATGTCATTGCTCGGTCTTCTGATCTTAGGTCATTCAAGATGTTTTATGATTGATTTCAGTTCCAAGTATTTTTTTTATGGTTGATTGTTTTTTTTGTTTTTGATTTTTATTTTTAATAAAATGTAAAATATGGTACGTAAAGTTAGAATTTTTAAATTTTTAAATTTGATATTGATTTCTTAGCTTCAATTTTAATATTTAATGATGTTATTGACATTATGCTATTAACTGATAAGGAAATAATTGGAATTTTCGATTTAATTCAAGTTAAATATTTATAAATTGATTTTTAATTCTATATTTATTGAGCTAATTAACAACAATAAAGGTCAGTTTTTTTCCGAGCTAAATCGATTTTTTTTATTTAATCGTAAGAAATTAATGAAAGAAAATTGCAATTTTTTCCCAAATTGAAAAGGAAATTATTAGTTTCAGCCCCATCATCTCGAGAACACTAAACAATTTCAATCATTACGTCGAATTCTGCTTATAACGAAGTCACTTAAAGTCGTTATACTCGTTACAGCAAAACCAAGCAAAATTTGTTCTCAGATATATTAAATCGTTTAAAGTTTTAATTATGGCTCCGAGTCATTACTTTGAATGCGAAAATGACGATTTCAACGAGCCACTTACGAATGTTAACTACTTTTAGTCTGAAAAATATCACGAAATGAACGTTATTTATTAAATTTTCCTCATAAAAAAATTCTTTTAAAGTACATTTCATCTCGTATAGTAAATATCAAAATATGATTTTTTTAAAGTGCAACAACGAAATTAAAAACAATATTGACCAAATTACTCCAAAAAAATCAATTCCAATATTTGATCAAAAACTAAGATAAAGACCAAAACCAATTTTAAAAAATTGAATAGAAAAAAATAAATAGAAAAATATTTAAAAAAATTATTTTATAAAAAATTATTTAAAGCTATTAAAAATAATAAATATAACAATCCAAAAATAATTCTCCTTTACCAACCAACCCATGAAAACCACTAAAAATTAATTTATGAAAAGGATTTGACAGCACCACTAAAAATCAGCAAAGTTAAGTACTTTGGCAGAACCTGAATTGATTGATTACTCAGCATCACTCAACTGATTAAGAGCGAGCACAAAGCAAACAAGAAATTTCAACTTACGCCAAACTCACGAGCCAATTACACACTCGTCAATTAATTATAATTAAGCCCAATTAAAACTTAAAATTCGAAATACATTTACTAAAACTGCATTTCTTAGCAATTTAATTCATTATAATTAAATATTTGAATTTCACAGATACAGACCGTCGAAGGAGCAATTTCCGATCATCGTGAGTCAGGACTGTGCACACGAACAAACAGCCAATGCCATACGAGATTATGGAGACAAAATTATGCATATTCAGGTATAAAAGAAATTTTAAAGTAAACATGCGATGATTATACATCATCAATTACTTGCTTTTGGTGTTGTCCAGACGATGTTTGGCGAGCGAATTTATTGTTGGGTTGTCCGACAGTTGATAAGAAACACGTGCGAAGTTGTGGATTTTATCACGTCAACTCGATGATAGTATTCATTTAATTGAGGATTTGCATCTTATCATTTGACGGCTTTTAGATTTAGGGAATGGAAGCGAATGAAATGCGATAATGTGGTTGAACTTCAGGCAAAAGGAAAGTTGGCAAATACTTATAATGAAATGCGATCGTATTTCGCTTGTCTAATTAAAGATTCGATTTATTGCCAACGTTTATTATTTCCAGGGTGGAGTCTCCGTATTAATAATTTATTGCTATTATCAATTTGTAAATTGAAAATTTTCTCTATTATTTATTAGTTTGGGGGGGTTTTTCTTTTGTTTCGTAAAATGCGGGGAATTTTTTAAATTTTAATGAAAAAAAATAACTTTTTTTTAAATGCAAAGAAAATTTTTTTTGTTGAAAATTTATAATTGTTTAATCAGCCTTTAAACATGCAATAACATCTTTTATTTTAACTCAAAATTTTTTTTTTAAAACAAAATTTAAATAAATTAAGATGAAAATGAAAAATAATTTTTTAAATAAATTTTAATTTCCCGAGCGTAACAAAGCAAAACAAATATTAAAGTAAAAGTAGAAATAAAATCGTCAGTCCACGTTATAAAACTGTTAGTGCAGTGCTAAGATAGTAAAAGATAAAGGGGTAAAAGGAGTACTTTTACTCATATTCTTTTCTATTTTATTCCCAAACACATTTACCAGCCAGTTAAGAGTAAGAGTGCGCGCACAAGTTCTAATAAGGACGGTTCATTGGACCAAGTCAGCATCCGATACTGGGCATATACGAGCAAAAGTGTAATAGGAAGTCGTCTTCACTCGGCTTTACAACTGATCTCCTTTTTCTTGCTTGTGTGGGTGACCCATTCGCATTCAGTTTTATTGGTCCGTCGAGCTGCGGCCCACCACACTCAAATACCACCATAAACACGGGCTTGTCTTGACTATAAAAACCGTTTCTACTTGTAACACCTGAAATATCCCGCTTCCTCGAACTTATATTTTCTAAAAAATATATATATAAATAAAAATGAATTAATTTTTTGAAAATTTTATTCTTTCAATTATTCGAATAGCAAGCGAACGATCTTAATTCGTATTATTTATTAATGGAAGCGCAAGAAAATTGAGCCAAAAAGGCTGAGTGAAGTCGTCTTAAAAAAAACATGTGGAAGGAAAAAATAAATTATGAAAGTTAATGTTATGGACTGAGACCAGAAGGATGTCAATTAAAATTTAACAACATCACAAATTATTAAAACCAGAGCTATTTGAGGAGCTCGTCTTAGCCTTATTCATTAAAGCGTCGCGAGGTCACGTTGAACTTAAAATTTTGAACACTCGATTACTGTAAATAAAACATTTATTTATTTCTAAAAATGTGTTTTCAGTTCTGAAAAGAGTTTTGATATGTAAAATTGTAATTGGTGAAGATTTTTAGATAGAAATGATTAGATGAAATTGATCAATAAGTTTATTTGTTTTTGTTATTCGAGATTCGGATCTAATTTAGCGGTAACAAGTTGATTAGCTGTTGACAAGGAGATATATAAAATAAAAGCCTGATGAAAGGAATGATGGGAGCGGTCGGTAACTGATAATGGCGAAACCTCATCGCTCTCTGAAGGTTTACTCTCATTCCACAACCAATCAAGTCGTGAGTGGTTGTTGAGTGGATTGCATTTGCTTTAGCGTGGCCCAGGTATCTTCATCCACTGCTCAATTAAGATGAGTCCACCTGATAATGACAAACATTTAAGGCTCCTGTAACCATAACAAAAATTAATCCACTTTTATTCAGAATCTCATTAACTAAAATTTAAAGATTTTTTAAAAATTTTATTAATTAAAATGAAAATTTTAATCTTCAACAGCAACCCGATCAAAGCGACGTAATCCTACCACCGAAGGAGAAGAAATTCAAAGGATATTACAAAATATCGCGGCATTACGGGTGGGCTTTGAACGAAACTTTTCATCGGTTTGTTTACGATACCGTCATCGTTGTCGAAGGTGAGTTTAGCGACTCGTAAAATTTAATTATTAAACATTTTTAAGTTTTCTAATTTTTCTTGAATTCCGAGCTAATCGCTTTAAGTGATAATTATTTGAGTCTTTTGCTTTTCACGGAGAGTTGCAGCTCGACTTCTCTTTCACTATCTTCCGTCACTGAACCAAAAGACTCGATCCACAAGCCTTTTGGGTACCATTATGCTTGGGTGGGCGCTCGTGTGGAGTCCATTTTGTCACGCTCGACCAAATTCACCCTTCACCCAACTTTCCATCATGTTGCCTTCTCCGCTTCGGGCCCGAGTGTGTGATGTATCTTCCACTCAGTTTCCCTTTTCCCCTTTGATTTACCCGCCTTTTACTCGCTCGAATTCGATAATTAATGGATTGGTTGGAAAAAGTTATTTTTAGAACTTATATAAAATTCTTTAAAAATAAAATTTATATTTTTTTTAAAAAAAAGTAATAAATCAACGGTCGCTTCACGGAATTAGAATTTTAAAATATTAAACGAGCGACTTTTTGAATTTTGAATGGAGAAAAGTTTTATATAAGGCATTCGTTTATAAATTGCAATTTCCACTAGTTGTGTTGGAACTTCTAGGATGGAAAAGGAAATAAATAAAGGAAGGAATCGAGAGAAAAAAACAATGGTGGTCGTAAATAAGAAGTGGGAAATGAATCTGGGGAAATTGTGTGACTTTTCAACAAAATTGCTAGGAAATGAGAAATACAAAACAAAAATTGAAGATTTTTTACACTTATTTTTTTATTTGAGCATTTTAAAGCTACGAATTTCACATTCTTTTATTTTCCTTCTATTTTTTTAAACCGAGTCTCGAGAATTTTCTCTCAATTTGTACTCTCGGCCCTCGAGTCACTGAATCGACTCGTATTTCTAACGGTTCTTCAACTTGTTTTGATTTCAACTCGCAGCGAGACTCTCTTTATATATATTTTGTAAAATTTACACAGTGCCCGATACGTCACATCTATTTTTGTAGAATTTTAAAACTTGTGACGTGTAAAGCGACCAATAGATGGGGAGAATGAGTCGCCGTCATTTTGTTTGATCAGACATGACGAGAGGTTGGTTATATCTATAAAACTATTATCGTCTCGTGTTCGCCGAGTGCTCGAGTCGAGTCATTCATTTTGCGTGGGTTGTGCCTTGAGTATATCTCGATCATTCGGTGCACTTCACATCATTTTGAGGGCGGAATAATAGCTAAGCGTGCATCTGCCTACGGTACTTAGAAGGGATCATTATTAAGAAGCCCGTTGAAGATGAGCGGCATCACACTGAAAACTCATTAAAGAAATCAATGACGAAAATCAACTTCATCTATTCAGATATGAAGGAAAAAAAACCTTAAAAATTTTGAAAAGCAAATTCACTTTTGGGAAATTTAATGATAGGTCGTGATCAAAGGATCAATTGCATTCGAAGGGAATGCGTTTTGTGTTGTTGCCAGGATTTGAGTGTTTGAGTCAGCACAAGTTGTAATCCAATTAGTGAGAGAAACTTTTTTATATTTTTTTTATATTTTTTTCGGGTGCTTTTCTATACTTTTTTTCCATACCATTTTTTCCGTTCTACGTTTGGTCCAAGGAAAGTTTCCAACGCAGCTGTTGTTTTGGTCGCGACTATGAGCTATTTACACTCTCTTATTAAATGAACATCGACAATTTATTTTTAGTAGCTGCTATGACGGCGTTCGAAAATAAACACTTTGAAAGTGGAGTTTTCAAAGGTCATTTACTGGATGACGAAGTTGTGTAATAAGTGGAGAAAAAAATGGAAAAAGGAAAAAGTTGTTTTTGGAAGAGTGACCGCGATGTGATTTGGAGCAGAAATGGATTGCTGAGACTATTTGAACATTGACTTATTTTAGTGTGGTCAGTTGTGAAAGTTGCTGAATTGGGTACACTGGTTTCCGCTAATCAATTTTCTGCTGAACGCCTTTTTACCTTAGTTGTACTGACCACAGTTCGTGTCCATTGATCCGCACGCTTTACACTCGGCTAAAAATGACACATTTTCGATTTTTATTGATTTTTTGATATAAGAAAAATTTTTTTTTTCAAATTTATGTTTAATATTTTTTGTTATTCTCATCAGATGACTTGGACATTGCACCGGATTTCTTCGAGTATTTTTTGGCAACGTATCCCATTTTGAAAACGGATCACACTCTTTGGTGTGTTTCAGCGTGGAATGACAATGGAAAAGAAGGTCTTGTATCCGACGAAGCGGGTAAATATTTATTTTATTTATTTATATATCATTCGATAAATTGGCTGGTTACAATCTCTTGCATTCGTAATGGAATTTTATTTATTTTACTTTTTTTGTAGATTTACTGTACAGAACGGATTTCTTTCCTGGCCTTGGTTGGATGCTCACAAAGGATTTGTGGCTGGAACTACAGACCAAATGGCCTAAAGCGTGAGTGTATTTTTGCTGGTTGAAACCAATAGCGACGTTGAATGCTGAGCACACATCTACTTTGATTTATGAGAAGGAAAAGAGACGCTGCTATGAAACTTGAATGTATTTTTGTCCAACTCTCCCTCAAGTGCACTTAAAACAGATGAGATGTGGCACACACACATACACACGCAGAAATGGTTTTGGAAATTTCGTCCTCGTCTTCCAAAGACACAGATTTCATTTTGGACTTAACGAAACGCACCCAATAGGGCTTCGGTTTCGTCACGCGCTTCCATTTTTATATCTCTCGATATCTTTTTTTATGTTTACTTATACTTTTCTTCTTTATGCTTTGGAATTGAAATCAGTAAAAATTTTATTTTTCATTTTGTTTAATATTGAAATTCAGCGCATTGGAGAACTGGCAAAAAATACGATGACATTATTTCTATGGAAAAATACTGCGGGCATTACGTGAAATGATGGAGATTGGCATTTTATTGCCTTTAACCACTCCTTCGCGAAGTTTTAGATCATAAAAATCTCCATCGAGGTCTTCGTAGTTGGAATTTATATCTAATTTAATATGAAATTTATTATCCCTTTGATTTGTTTATTCTTGTGGTAGCCAACTCGCATTATAGTTGGATGCACAATTTTATGCGTAGCACTAGATATTTTGCCGCTCCATTAACGTGAATAATCACTCCGAGGGCAGTTTCAACGACTCTCTAAAGACAACAAATTGCAATGGCCATTGCCAGAACCGAAGTCTTTAATTTACAATTATTTTCTCTTTATTCTTTAAAAACTTTACCCAATATTTGAACGCAAGAAACTTTCACCAATCGAATCTACCCATTTGGAAATCTTCAATTAATTCACTCGTAGCCTTGAGTTCGAATGAGGAAATCTTTAATTTCCTTTATTTCGAGTAATAAAAAAGTAATATAAGATTTTTTTTCCTTTTCTTACTCTCTTATTCTTTTTTTTCCTATCTTAAGTAAGCACCGAACAGTTAATTTTTGTTGTCAAAACATCCCTTCTTTCTTAATTTACTTGTTTCTTCTTTTTCTTTTTCTTTTCCTTTACACGAGAAAGCAGTTCAATTTCCATGTTGATGGGAGTGTAAATGAAGAGCACTTTTACTTTTCTCTTTCTTTTTTCTTTTATTTTTTTTATTTTTGGCTTGAACTCTGAGCCAAGCGAAATTCAATTTGCTCGTTGCTGTTTTTGGCTGCTCACCTCTTGTCTTGATGGAACAGCAAAGTGAAACGATGCATACACCACCAACCACTTTTGACTTCCCTTCGTTTCCATGCCCACTTCTCTCTCATCCCCTCATCATCCAAACTTTTGTTTAATTTCACTCCCCCACTATTTTTTCCTCTGCACGCGAGTCAATTGCACTCATTTCCAAGCATTTCCAACTCACAAATGAGCCAATCAGAGACAACAGCTTCATTACCAATCATTTACCCACAACTTAACCTGACTTTTACCCACTCCATCCACACACCGTAAACCCTGACTGGGTATTACCGAAGGCTCAACTCGACCAATTTATCTTTTTCTTATTTTTTTTTATTTTACTCGACTCATCATCTCTTCGCATTAGGACGAAGCCGTAAAATTTTATTGGTCTTCCAACACGAAATGATGGGTCTTCAACTCTCCATCCATCGTCCTAAATCTAAATTTGATTTTCTAATACCCTCAGTGTACAAAGGGTTGGCGTCGAGCGTGAAAGGAATTGCCGTGAATTATTAGAAGGGATTTTCTAGCGAAGAAAACACTGTTGGGAGGATTTTTAGTTTTTTTTCCCATAATAAAAGCTTAATGCGTAGAATAATTTTATTCGCGCAGACATGGGCAAGACGGATATACGCCGCTCGTTGATGTGAAAATACGAGAGATTTTTGCATGAGTACAGCTTTATTTGCATGCATCACGGGACATGAATGCGATGCAAAATAAAAAATAAAAAAAGTTAGTGAAATTGACGGCACTTCGGAGACCACCAACCGCTATTTTTTTTGTAAAGTTGTTGTGTGCTAATCTTTAAATGAAGCGTTGATTAAGTCTCCAGTATCTCGCACTGGGTTAAAAGGATTATTCTTACCATTACAGTTACTGGGATGATTGGATGCGGCAACCCGAGCAGAGGAGAGATCGTGCCTGTATCAGGCCAGAAATCTCGAGGACGAAAACCTTTGGCAAGATTGGGGTTAGCAAGTAAGTTCTTCTTTAGACTATATTTTTTTTTTCTTTTTTTCGTTTGATGTCAACTCGGTGTTGGTTGGTAGTGTTATCTTGGCGGGAGTGGAAGAGTTTCTGGTTGGTCGACCGCGAGGTACTCGAAATGATGTTTTTCGTGAATCATCAGTTCGTTATAGTGGTCTGATAAACATCGGTGAGAAAATGGAACGAGGACCAAGTTGCAAGTTGCGATCGCAGATTACGAGCGAAAGTTCATGGAAATTTCGTTCTTGTCACTTGCTGAAGATGGTGCTTGAACGAGTTTTGAATATCATATTTATACACTTTTAATCTTGATTTCGAGATCGATACATTGTCTATGGTGAATATTTTCATTTACTTTATTTATTAACATCTTTAGGCTGTTCAGGATTTTTGAGATTTGTTAGAATTTTTCGGTGTTTTATTTTGAAGTACTATTCATAAAACAACTTAAGTATAAATTTTTTTTTTAAATTTTACATTAAATTTGTATTGGAAAAAATTTTCTTAAGAAATATTTTACTCAAATTGATAGATAAATACCACATCTAAGCAGTTAGAATGCGTAAACTGTGAATATTGTATGGTATATAATATTCATCAAATTTAATATTACTAAGAATCATGCTTATGTTACATTTTACATTCCATAAACCCTTCCTTTTGGCTATAATTGAGCTTCTCCGAAACTGCTTAGTCATCTCATTGTCTTAAATTAATTCTAATTAATTGTTGTTCTAATGGACAATTATTAATTACGAGTATTATAACAACTTTTATTTTCATTTATCTTAGTTTAATTTGATGTCTCTGAGCAGAAATATTAGTTATGACCTTTGTTTGTTTACATCATTTATAGTCTTATCCTCTAATTGATAATTTGATTGTCTGCTACGAACTCACTTTAAAAGGTCGGGTAAATAAAATCCTTCTTACACTAGTTACACGTGATTCGAAAATTAAATAATTCAAGAATATCATCGCAGAATTTTTGTAAAATTACGTCTGTAAATCCATCGACCAGTGGGTAGTGTTTTGAATAATACATTTTAAATTAAAAGAATCCATCGACCTTAAAATCGCTTTAAAATGTGTTGTACAAAAACTACGTAATTATTTCGTGCCATCTACGCCTCTTTGTCCCTCGGCAAATGAAGTAAACTAATTGAATAATTCATGAAACATTTTTAGATTAATTAGAGGATGTTCAGCTTAGCTTGAACTGAAAGGAAACGATTCAAATAATGAGTTTGAATCGATGCCCAATTTAAGCTCTATTCTCAATTGTCTGAATTAAATATTCTAATGAAATGAATGACAAACTTAATATACTTTTAGCATCAAACTTCATCAGGAATTAATTATTTTCCTGTCATTTTAATAGTTTTTCCCTTAACTCGTTTTCTTTGTTTACTATTTCGCTCAGCTCTGGGCGACTCGATGCAAATCGCATTTGATCTTTGCAACGGTTCGTGTAATTCCTTTTCTTCTTACAATAAAGACTCGAATCGGGTTGTTTAGTGTGGCACAACTTTGCACTTTGTTTCCTTTTTACGAACTTTCTCCCTTCGGAATCAGGAAAACTTTTATTTCACGACTTTTTTCTCTTTGCTATAGTGTTGTATGGTGGTTGGCTTTAGCTTCTTAATCATGCGTATTCGCACACCTTTTCTACTATTTCTTTTTATTTTTTTTCCTTCGAATTGAAAGCACAATTACTCGGAGAGTTTGGTCGAAATGGCAGAGGCAAGTAGCAGCCGTCGCACCAATTTGGGCTTAGGACTATTGGCTTTTTTGTTTGAACTTGGAGTCTCGATAGTTGTGTGCGGAGGGCGAAGGATCTTAAGGAACTTTAAAAAAAAAGGTCTTCCATTTCTATTGCAAACAATTTTCTATTTCCCGTCTTTGTACTTTGCGACTGTCAGGAGAGAATTTTTTAAGTTGGCTGAGAGGAAAGAAAAGAAAATAGAGCGAGTTCGATTTTTGCCTATGTTTGTCTTCGCCTTCGTCGATCCCAAAGTAACAACACTAATACAGTGAAATGTATTTTCTTCGTCCAATAAACCGCAGTGTCCGCGATGCCCTCGAAGAAAAATGACCTGCCATAAATTGGATCATGTTTAGAGCTGGGTAAGGAGTGGGAACTACTCAGGCGTGGTCTTAGATTTTGATTGCTTAGTGCTTTTGTGCGTTTTGGCTTTCTATGGGAATTGGTCAAAAGGGAAAAAGGAAGAAATATTCAATTGATGGCTCAGTTCTGAATTGATTTATTTATTTATACCATTTTTTTTTCTTTTACAGTGGCCTTTTCTATGAAAAGCATTTAAAGTATATCAAACTTAATGATCAATTCGTGCCTTTCACCAAGAAAAAACTTTCGTATTTGATTAAGGTCAGTAAATTGATTTTCGAGTGTTTAAAAATTCACGACTAATCCATGTTTCATATTTTATTCAGGATAATTACGACGTGCAATTTGTAAAACAAGTGTACGATTCACCTTCAATTACGTACGAACAATTGAAAAACGGAGAAGTGACTTCTACTGGAAGTGTTCGTGTGTCTTACGATTCAAAGGAGAGTTTCAAGAGACTGATTAAACAGTTTGGACTAATGGATGACTTAAAGGCACTTTACTATTTTAAATTGAATTTTTTTTAAACATGTTTAATGTTTTATTTTTTTTTCAGTCTGGCGTTCCGCGAACGGGTTATCGAGGAATTATTAGTTTTATGTACAACAAACGAAGAGTTTATTTGTCACCGCCTCCAGATTGGAAAAGTTATGATCCTAGTTGGAGCTAGTATATAACTTAAGCCAAGGGCTCAGGGATTTAATATTACGGTTGGTATTTTATTGCCCTAATTGCAATAACTTTATATATACTTCTGTTTTTCTCTTTAGTTAAGAGGCCAGACATTGGATTTGGGTGAAATTTTATTGCTCCTAAATTGATGCGGCATTGCACAAGTTGAAGAATGCGAAGCAACCAAGAATGGAGTTTTCATTATTCGTACGAAGATAAATCTTACACCGTTTACTAATTTAAATAATTCGAATTGTTTTTTTTATGTGTTTAGTTTTAGTTTTCTAAGAAATGAATTTTAAACCGTTAAAGGTGTAATTTGTTTTTAATTTAATTTTTCTTTTTATTTGGTGTGGGATTTGCTCAATTTAGTTTACTTAAATGATTAATTTGCATGACTAATACACATGAACTCAATGACAAATTGTCGTCTTCCAAGTAACTGTATTAGAAATGATCTTTAACGAATTAGTAAAACAAATGAGATGTTATTAAATTTGAATTTTTTTTCTATTTCTTATTTTTAATTAAAGACAAAACTTTATAGAACTTTAAAGATGATTAATTGGAGGCAAAAGCTATCGATTATAAAAATTAGCAAATTTTATTTGTTTTATTTAAATTTAAATGAAAGTTTCATGTTTGTGCCAAGAGTGAGTTGTAAGTTTAATTACTTATTGTTGGTTGATGTAGAAGATGATTAATTTGATTTTATATTCACATTGTGTTACTAAAAACTAACAACATTTATTTTTCATATTTAATTCACTATTTTGTTCAATTTTTTTTCTCTTTTGGGTTTACATAAATTTTTTGTTTAAAAATGTGCCACAATTTCAATTTGTATTTCAAATGCTCAACTGTGGCCTCAACGTGTCAATACCAAAAGAAAATTATTATTATTAACAAATAACTGCATCAAAAGGCAATCATGTACAGATGCCAATTGTAAACTGTGATTTACTTTTTTTGAAAATTCAAAAAAACTGTTCAGTTGGTGAACAATGAACTTCTTTTTAATAAATTTCTTGGTGAATCACTGATAAACGCATTCATTCATTTATTATTTACTAACTTCGCTCGCTTTATTTCGAGCAATTCAAAGCAATCAATCATTTTCTTTTTACTTTTCTTTTTTTATTTCTTCTTTATTTTACGTTCCAGTTCCTCCACACTATACGAATCAAATGGACCGCAAATGTATTTTCCTCTGCTTAAGGGATCAATGGATACAAAGAAGTCATACACTAATGCATTGAATCTGTCATGATTCATTTTGCCGCAATTCATCACATCGTTTTCCTGGAAAAACATTAAAAGATGAATAAATCTCATTAATGTCATTTTCCATCATAGTTTCTAATATCTTTTATTATTTTCTTCGTTTTAGCCATTACGAAGAAATTTATTTTGACGTTGTACTTACATTGAGCATGAAATTGAAACATTCTTCGGCTCGAGCTACATCCATATTGTAATTTGCTAGATAAGTACGGTAATCTTTTATGTCGAATAATCCATCTTCTATAAGTAATGTTTAAAGATGCATTCAATTATTTACGAAACAATTTTCCTCTGCACTCACTATTATAATCTAAAGTTATGAAATATAAATGGAGAAACTGTTTGAGAAATTCCGGCAGATCGTTACAAGTTCGAGTTGTGCGCCCTAATTTTATGAAAAATTGAAGCCATTCTTCGAAGTCAACTACCTGATCCTACATTTAATCGCAGTGGATTTATTTATATATTTATGCATTTTTGAAAAGGGAATATTGGCTATGTACCTTGTTTGTATCGGCATGAGAATACAAGTTGTCCCACCAAGGTTTAACTATTTTTAACCATCTGTCAACTACATCTAATTCGTATTTCCCACGTCGTTGATAAATAGCATATTTCTAAATATCTAAATTAATTAAATTCGTTTATTTATAGTTACTTCATTACTTCAGCCATTAGATTAAAATCATCCCAAGTAAGAACACCGTCGCCATCAAAATCTAATCGAATAATAATAATAAAATGAAATTATATTTGAGCATCTAGAATTCACTTACCCCAATATTTGTGATAAATAAATAGATGTTTGTGTCTTAAAATGGAGTAACTCATCTTCAAGATTGCCAAACAAAATTATTTTTGAATATTATTTTAGTTGCTTCCTGTCAGTTGCTAAAGGACGGGATAAATTTGTACACTTGTCAGTTATTTTTGTTACAATGAATCAAGAGTAAAGACTTTTTAGGCTCATAAAAAGTGTATTTTAATGCGAATTTTAATTTTAATTTTATAGTTATTAATTTAGTCGAAAATTAAAATTTTATATTTACCGTTCTTAAGAGAGGTTGAGATGTGACGATTGAGGTTTTTCTTATTTCGGTTATGAACTAAATTCAACACATCTTTCAAACATGTGACGCAACTTTCTTAAAGGAGAACATCACACCTAAGTGCATGCAAAATATTTGTACCTCAGTGCTTAAAGCTGAGATTTTAATACATATAAGATTTAGGAAACAAATTTAAGTGACCTTTATAAAACTTTTTAAATTAAGATTCTATTTATTTAAATGTACATCGTTTGCTTGTTTCGTTTTTTAAACGTTTAAATGCCATAGCTGCATCGATTAGATTTTCAAATATTATATTATTCAACCATTTAGACAAATCAGATAACACAAGTTTAGTGGGGGATGATGTTAGAGGTGTTTTCACAGTCCCTCTCGCTGATTGAACCATTGATTTTTTTGAATGCTAAAATCAGAAATTAAATATTTAAAATTTTTAAATATTTTTATACAATTTTTAACTTTTTTGTTATAGGGAATTTGCGTAATTTCGTGGGTTACTTCCTTCAGTTCCATAGCGCAGCTTCGTAATCGACACAAACACGTTAAATTTTGGTTGTTTGACTGCACATAGAATCGTTATAAATTTAGTGATTTTTTTAAAATATTTTTTAACTTGCGGGCGCACATTAATGAGCAGCCATTTAGATAAGGATTTTAAAGTTAAATTTATTTTCTCATCGTACTCGGAGATTTCTTCGGTTTTCTTCTCTAACTGCAATCATAACAAGTATATAAAAAAACCATCAGTTTTTAAAACGATGATTAGAAATAAATTACTAAATATTCCATGTCGTTATTTCGTTTAACTATTTCTGAATATTGTTTCCATAGAGAATTCGATTTTTCTTGAATCGGATACACCACTAACTGCAAACTGCTCATTAAACTACATTAGAAAATGACAAAATAAAATTTGAACTTACATCATCATCCATTGCATTTATTTTTATTAAAGAGTCAATGAAAATACAATTGTATAATTTGATTGTTTTAGCAGATATTATTATATAAATGCTAAATAATGAAACTAATTATATTTGTTTTCCTTTATTTTTTATTTTCTAATTCCAAATAAGATTTAATCATATTTTAGAATCAAATGGATTTTAGAATCAAATGAATTTTTTCTTTTACTTTCGGTTGTAATTCTACCATAGGCAAATCATTTGCATCCACAGACCAATTTTGCTCTTCTCCACTACCCAAAATTAAATAAGATAATCCTCCAATTATGTAAGCGGCCATTCCAATATAAAACACTGTAGACCATTCCGATAAAGTTCCCTTTGAAAAAAAATTAATTAAGTTTTTTCCTATTTTATCAATGTAAAACATACATTTGGGGTAAGAAATCCAATTATCAATGGAGAAGCAATTCCAGGAACAGTTCCAAATGTATTTGTGATTCCCATCAGGACACCTGCAAATTGCGGCGCGATATCTACATGATTTATAAGATATCCACCTGAAATAACAAATTTTAAATTAAAATGCAATTTGGATTATATAATTGTATCATATTTATACCGCAGCAAGCAAAACCTGTAAATGCTTGCATCACAACTACTACGGCAACTGCGTAAAGACGTTGAGTGCAATTGAGAAGAGTTAAAAGAAACATGCAAAAACAGGGTACGAACATCCCTAATAAATTTGTAAATCATGACTCAATTTGTATTTATCAGAATATTAATTCATATACCAATTGAATTAAATGTTTTCCGCAATGCTGTAACACTAATTGCTTTTTTCTTGATTATGAAATCGGATAATTTCCCACCAGGTAAAGTAACGACAAAAAGAGATAAATATGGAAGAGCCGAGAGAAAACCGTTCTGATAATATAAAATAAATAATGAATTATTTATGTCACCTAATTTTAGCTTTACTTCTTTGATTTTGAATTTGTGAACATTGTCCATATACAAAGGCAAATTTATGACCATCACATATAAGCCCCAATTACTAGTCAAATGAACTATTGCGATTGCCCAAACTGAAGGGGATTTAAAAAATTTAATCCAAGGGATTTTTTTTTCCTGCAATTTTTTTTTTTTTAAATTGATATATTTGTTGGAAAAAAACATTTACCGTACTTTATTTATAGCTTCATTAAAATTTCCGATTCCTGCATTTCGCAAATACATTTTTTCTTTTATACTTATCCTTGGATGTTGTTCGTAATCATCAAAAATAAGATACATCGCTCCAATAAGCCAAATCAAGCCGATAAAACCTGTATAATTTTTTAAAATAAATATTTAAAGATTATTACTTAATTCAGACATAAAAATGTCTCTTTTCTATTCAATCGAGAAACAAATTGAAAAGAAATCAATTGCTATTCTGTTAAATTTTTTAAAGAATTTAATTTTTAAACAAATTTTTAAGTTGCAGAAATTATTCTCACGTGGAATAATTGCATTAAGAATGTTTTAAAGTCAAGCAAATAAGAATTAAAACCTGAAACATAAAAGATTGATGGCCATCCTCCAGCAAATCCATGTTTGCATAACAAAGCAGACAACGGGAAAGTAATAATAATGCCTACATACATTCCTGAAAAAGATAATAATGCCGAAAAGAGCAAAACATCCATTCTTTTTTTTTTTTACCAGAATATGCCAATGATAAAAGGAAAGCCCTTTCGTTCGGAGTTGCCCATTTGCTAATTAAGGAATGAACAGCCGGGAGTAATATGGCCTGAAACCAATTACGCTCGAAATACCTTAACGATTAAACTTAATATTATTTTTAACAAAATTTTTCTTACACCAAACATTCCTTGCAATACTCGTACGGCTATTAACAGATAGGGAGTTAATCGAGAGCTTTCGGGTATCAAGAATGC